>OMLM01015076.1:8848-22870 GCA_900302695.1 Helostoma temminkii | reverse complement strand
CACACCCCTACTCTCTCTCTTTATATCTCTCCCTCCTGCTCCCCTACTGAGGGATATGAGTCTTTCTCACATTCCTTCCTCGTGACACTCGTTTGCCTTCACTCTGTCTTGCTGTGGTTGTTGTTGTGGACTGTGTGACCATTCTGCACGGGTCCATTTTTCTTCATGTGTTTGTTATCTTCTCCCTCTTCCTCCTCCTCTTCCTCTGATTCATCTGTTTCATCTTTGTCACTCCTCTCATCGTCCACTTTTTCCTAAGAGAGAGGAGGAAACATTTTAGAAACATATCATTAATCAAACTGTACTGGAGCTCTGACCAGTGTTGTTCATTTTACTGGGAGCAACAGGTTTATTCAAGTTGACTGCAACTAACATTTTATGTGTAATGGATTATTACTAGTCTGTGTATATGCTGTATATTCATGGTTATTTTATAATTTTGTGTATGATATTTAATTTTATATTGTGCTTCAGTGGACAGTTCAACCTTTATTCTTTAAGACAACATATTTACAGAGGAACACATGTAAATATGTGACACATGAAGACCTGTCACAGAGTTTCAGTGTCTTCTAGCCCATTATTTACTTTTTCTTTTTGCTGGTTTACTCTCACTGTTGTCACAGCGTCATTTCCAACTAAAGCAGGCAGCAGTTTTCAACAAAATGTTTTTTCAACAAATGGCAGACACATTTACAGACAAGCTAATAAACATATAGTGGAGAATTTAGCAGCTTATGAGCCAGATATGTCTGGTTTGTAGAAAACAGAGTTAAAGGCAATGAATTGAAGCGAACTGAATTAAATTGAAACATGGATTATCTTTTGAAAACTTAGGACTGTCTGTATAATATTCTCTCTGTGTTGTATTTACTGTACATTTTTCTTTATGATAAAGATATGAATGCTGACATTTCTGTCATTTCTATGGCTCATTGAGCAGAATTTTTAAAATTTACATGCATATTCATTAATGTTTACTTACATTGTTGGTGAGGAAGCGGATTGCTATGCGTATGATGAGGATAGCCCAGAAGACATGTAGACACTGCAGAGTCATCAAAAGCCCGTTGAAGAAGTAATACCCAAAGAATGGTTCATAGATGGTCACTGGGTATACCCATGTACAGTAAATAATCCTGCAATGGACAGTGGTGATTTAGCACTAGATAACTTTGGGGAGCATACTGCTCCGTAGTGTCAGTAATATGATGTAATACTGCATTAAAACTTTTCAAAATTTGTGTGTCTGTGTCGGTGTGTGTACCAGAAGGGGAAGATGGCCAGACGAGTGACAATAAACATTGCAGCAAATACAATAAAGATGTAGTTACAGGCGTTTCGCCACCCAGCATAGTTAAACATCTTTGCAGACTGTCAGTGGGAGAAAGAAAGAAAGAAAAAACATTAGTTTGAACAATGAAAACGGTACTTGGTTTCCTCCACAAGGTGGCAGTGTATCATAAGTCTACAGGTTTCACAGTTGTAGGACTCACAGGAACTGAACAAAGCAGCGTTCATCTTTTTCATAGGGATATATGACAACAACATAAACTATGATATGGTGAATATTCTGAGATATTTACCTCAAGGAGGTAATCAGAGGAGTCATGCACCAGCATGATGAGAGTTCCAGCGCGGATATAGTTGACACACCAGGAGAAACTGATGAGGAGGATGGTTGCTACATGGTGGACAATCTGCTCCTTAAAGTCCTAAGGAGAAGATTTTGTCTTACTCATACAGAGAAAAGGGAAAGTGTTGGAAATATATGTTTGTGTGCTGGTTTCTGTGTGCATGGTGGTAAATCCTGCTTAAAACGTATCTAGGTTAGAAAACTGTGTTGGAGGAACAAACTCAAGCCAAGTTTTCCCCACTGTGCTCAGCTGACCAAGGTTGAGCAAAGTCCACACACTCACACACACACATTCAGTCACACGTGTAACAACAGTTTAATGTCCACGCACAGTCCATGCCAGATGTCAAACTGATCAGATCACAAGACACTGAACATGGCATAATAATCATGTAGTGACAGGCAGAAAACTGTCTGTATAAATCATCTAATTTTTCATTTCCTTTTTCTTCTGTTTCATTTCAAATTCACTCACTTTGCGTTTGACATCAGACGCCACACTGAAGAGCAGAGAGCCATAGAAACCCAGCTCAATCATGTAGTACCAATACTGAGATGGCAGGAGAGTCTGAGGGAGAGGAAACACATCTTAGTAATAGTGGTAATTAGTAAAAGCCTAGTAATTTCAAAATGTATAAACCCATGTGCACACACCTATATTTGTAATTAGGACTGCAATTGACAGTTATTTTAATGATGAATCTTCCTTTAATTTCTTGATCTTAATTGACATATTGCTATCTATCATTAAATAGCTCTGTAAACATAAAATAAAATCAAATAGTAATGAATCTTAGTGGTAATGTCCACAAGTTCCAAAAGCCCAGGTCGACACATTGAAATAATTTGTTTTGCATGGCTACGAGCCTAAAAGCCAAATATATTTGATTTATTATCACAGAAGACATCTAAGAAGCCAGAAACAGTTTCTGTGTCAGCATTTTTGCTTTTAAAGGATGACTTTACTGATTAACAGTGAACTGCCTTATTAAGTAAGAATTACAGGTCTATTTTCTAACCCTTCATAAATGGTTTAACGCAAAATGCAGAATGCAATTTAATACACCTTCACAACCATAGTATTATTTATTTCAAATCTGTATCACAATAATTCCAGGATTTATAATTAATCACTTTTAAATTAGCTGTCTTACACGGGCGAGTGGATGGACTAACTGATTTAGAAATATGTTAAGTTTCTACTAAACACTTGCACATCGGGAGTCATTGAGCTTCCTAGCTATTCCTTTTTTTTGATGATTTTTTTTTTTTTTTTTAGGAAAATAGATTAAAACATTTCAAGATCTACATTTGCTCTGCTGCATTCAGGGTACTTAGAATCCCAGAGACGTACCAGCACAGGAAAGCCTTGCCACATCTCCTTCAGGTCATACAGCCAAGGTTTCTGGAAGGAGAGATGAAATGTGAATGAGACAGCAGAGCCAGCAGAGACAGGTGTATTTATATCATCTGACTCAGTATGGCGATGAGTCAATGCTGCCACTCTGACAGTGCAAGAGTTGAGGTTATCACAGCTAAAAAGACAGACTGCCATGGAGACCGCCAAGTAATGATGGCGGGGCAGGTGACGAATGAGGATATGAACGAAAAGATATGAGAAGAGGAGGAGGAGGAGGAGCAGGAGTCAAGGTTAACATGGTGGTACTCACGTCGATGAGGGCGGCCAGGCCAGCAATGAAAGCAAGAAGGTAAAAGGTAAATCTCCAACTGCAAGAGAACACACACACATACAAACACACTTTCTATTCAGTCAATGGGGAAAAGACAAGAGACACTGTTCTACCAGCAGACACATGGAGGCATCACAGTCGCAAGCACACAAAAATGTTATTTGGAAAGACATGGCAGGCTGAATGAACAGCCTGGAAAACTCTGGTGAACTATACTGAGACAAATCAGGACACACAGCCAAACACGTGCTCACAAACAATGAGAGCTGTCAGACTGTATCCTCTCTGCTAATATCCTGTAACAGGGACAGCGAGGGTCAATGCCAATGCATCCTCCTGTACAGGTGTAGAGTGAGGATTTCACAGAGAACAGCAGCAGAGACAGACACAAGAACAGAAAGGTGAAGAGAGAGAAAGAAGAGGCAGTGTGAGAAATACACCAGTGGGAGAATGAGGAGAGACAAAAAGCCTGTTGTGTGCACGCAAATAATGAACTCATTCAGAAAAGAAATACTGTAACACACAAAGTGAAAAACACACCATGACTGGAGAGCGACAAACATGTAGACACACATCTGCACATGCCCACCAGTCCACAATTGACTAGTTTAATATCTCTTTTCAAACACAACTACAGCACAGAGACACACACACCTGTGTGACTCACTGTCTGATTAAAGGACCAGGTTAACTAATCACAGAAAAACATATTTCCACTTACAACACTGTGCATTGGTGCCAAGTCACACGGGTTTTGTAGTTTTGTTTTGATTCTCACACTTTAAGAAATGTGTCTCAGTACTAGTGCTGCAACTAATTATAACTTTCATAATGAATTAAACCACCATATTAGAAAATAGAGAAAAACACAAATCACAATCAATCAATCAATCAATCACTATAATCCATGAACAAATGTGACAGATACATTTCACTCTATATTTACTTGAATGCCACTCCAGATCCGCCTGTCTATAGTACTGTACATATTATTAAGTGTCATCAGCCGAATGCTGCCTGTTGAGCCTATTACTGTATTATTAAGTAACTGTGTCATTGTTTTAATTCTGCTTTTGTAACATTATGTCATTGCTCATGTAAAAATAATCAACCATAGTGACAGAGGCCCTGTTGTCGAGGGTCTGTGCTAATGAGTACAGTAGGGATCACAGACGCTGTAGTAGCACTGTAATGAGTGCATGTTAAAAATAGAAGGCTACTCTGGCCCTTAGAAATGTGCTAATATAGGCAGAGGAACGCAAGGGTGGGCAGCTGTTTCCACCTGTTTCGCAGCATTGTGTGCATATGTGTAAAAGAGAGAGAATATTTGTGTGCTTGTTTACCTGGCCTCACGGAATTTTTTGAGCAAGCTCGGTCTGTCCTGGTTCCTTCGTCTCCTGAACCATCTCTGCACTTGTCTCTCTGAATACCCAGTCTGCTTGCAAAGACTTGTTACTGAAGGCTGGGAACAGCACAAAGAAGCCAGATTTAAGTATTTAATTTCCTGAAAACACAGGCAGTATTATTCTCTGTGTCTGGGCAAGTGTGAACATCTACCTGTGAGGGATTTTTGGTATTGTTACAATAGTAGGACTCCAGTGTGGGGTGGTGAGGGGCTTTTAGCCGTACTGTCTCTTTCACCCCGAGAAGAGAGGCCAGAGGTGTAGCCACCACCCTGTAATTATAAAAAAGCTGTTGAGACACAAACACATATCTCTGGAAATAAATGAAGACAAGTTGGAGGCAGAACAGTTTCTTGAAGCACTGACGCAGTGGAGGGCAAAACCACAGAAACTATTTTAATTTGTGAGGAATGCCCACATTTGAAATAATTCAAGCTGTTATATGACTCGCTAATAAAATACTTTACATAGTTTAGTTGGTGTATGTGACAGGATATTGATGAATGTGGCATTTATCAGAGTGGAAAAAGCCTGAAAGATGACTTGTTGCCACATGTGGCACATTTTCACAATAAAGAGCAGCAGCAGTTGATAACTTATGTGTAAAAATAATAATAATGAAGAGTTAGCAAAAATTGATGGACTCTATTATTATGTCTGATTTCCAAAGATTAGCTACTAGAAACAGGAACACTGTACTTGTGTGACAATACAAGTCACTTAATTAATAAAGAGAGGCACAGCATGGGGATGGTTAATTATCTTGCTAGGGAAAAAAGAAAGAGATCAAAATTGCATACACACATGACGATTAAAATGTCTCCATGGTCAGTCTTTACAGTCTTTAGTATCGTGCTACAGTCATATTCTATCAGCTGCAGTTCTATGGCCTAAATCCAACATGCAATGCAGCATAACATACCTTACATTCACTTCTCTGCAATGTAGGAGGTGGCATGATGGCTCATAGCATGGAGGAGTTAGTTTAACCCTGCCACTGTTGTTTTTAAAGTGGACCTAATCATTCCCTACATGTTAACGCAGAGTTGCAGTAAAAAGTACAAAGTGGTTGTGTGATCACCTGAATAGTCCATATTAAAAGCAGGTGACGGCCAGAGTCAGTGGAGGAGTGGAAGAATTTAAGAAGGCTCCTAATTTAATATATGAATATAATGATCAGCGCACAGGCTTGGAGGGAAACATCTTGATGTATTTTTCAGGCACCAGAAAATAACAGTTAGTGAAATTAGTGGATCTGAAAACACAGTGTGTAGAACTGTACAGTACCTGTTCAGCTTAACTTTAAAAATGAAAGGTTCTGGTGGACTTTACCTTGTGAGGCTGTACTTGCTACAATAGGGAACTAGTTTAATTGTAAAGTTTAGGAACTTGCTAAATAATCTTAAAAACCAACACAGAGAAGAACTGTGATGAAATTGTGGTATAATATTTTTGTCATAATGCCCACACCTACATACATACATGCATACTGTACATACAGCCATAAATAACTAACTAAATAAATCTAAATACAGGTCAGAGAAGAAGATGACCAACTGCTAGACTAAACAAAGTGACAGAGAAAATGTCTAAATACAGAGGCAGCAAATGTCTGAATTAATAAACAAAGACACAGATGAGGAACAAACAGAGTAACACAGAGGAGAAGAATGCACTAACCTTTCGAAGATCTGACGAATAATGAGGAATATAAGGGCAATGGGCAACGCCACCCACAAGTCGCGGGCTTTAGCATATACTCGTCCATCCCGATCCTCCAGGTCAGCCCAGCCCAGGCCCTTTGGAAACCAAAGTCGCTCCTGCCAGAACCACTCACTCAGCTCTGACAGCATCCTCTAAGACAAGACACATAAGAGAAACATGTTTTGAGTTAAAGACGCAAGATCCAGGATGCACAGAATTCAAATCCTTAAAAATTTTTTACCATGATTCCACATAAAGCCTGAAAGCACAAGGAGCCTATAGGGACTCACTTTAAAGGCATCTGCTATAAGAAGAAATCTCTCATTGGGAATGTTTGTACCATATAATTAAGCAAATTAGACGCTGGCCTCCTTCTCATTGGAAGTCCAGTGGTACTCTTTTCTGTAATGTATACTACAGAGCACATGCAGCACACAGGAGGATGACATGTGTGAGGAGAAATCAGGCCTACAACTAAGCAACTTTTTCCTTCCTGCTTTCAACACAAGCTCCTTCCTCAACAGTTGTTAACAGCTGTGCAAGCTAGGTTTCACTCAGAGATAAATAACTCTTCTGCAAAGTTGAGGGAGTGGCAGAGAAAGGGAGTGAACGGGTTGGAGATGAGGAAGAACCACCAACTGAAGGATGTGAGTCATGATTCATCTATATGTGCAGATCAGTGGGAGTGCCACACACTCCTCCTCTGGAGACCCCTTGCAGAGCAACAGTAACTCCCCTCCCCCCAATGCAGCTGTAAATGCCAAAGCCATGTAACCACTTTACTCCCATCCCCACCCTGTTTCCTTCAAGTAATCAAAAAAGATTCCCTTTTTGGCTCAGAGAACCAATGATATGTGTACTGCACTGTGAATGAGTATAATGTACTGGAGGTTGGCTCAAAGGGAGGGAATGAGCAACTTAACTGTGTGGGTCATGAGGACCAACAATTAGTAAATAATTTCAACCAATGATCAAAGAGCAATCATTTAAACTTGACAAAGGTTGTTAAATGTTGAACACTGGTGCATAAATATTCTTTATTCTGCTGAAAATCCACATTAGCTTCAGAACTCTGACCAGATATTCCTCACCACATTACAGTATTGTCAGCAAAAAAAAAAAAACATTTGACACAGAGTCGCTGTTCTCAATGTTCTTTTGTATCTCTTAGTCTCTTAATATTTATTTCAGTACAAATAATTCAGACCAGCTATTAGTTTGATGCTACCTTTCATTAAGGTAAAACCAGCTGCTGCTGGCTGTAGCTTTTGACAATGTCCATGAGATGAGTGTGTCTGCTATTTTCCATATCAAACATCATAATGTCAATTTAGTCACCTCCCCTGCTTCCTGTTGAAAAAGCACGGCTGGCTGAGCACTGGGCTTCCCTTTCTCTCCCCCTGCTATCAGCACAGGTGGTGGTGGATGGGAAGGGTGACATATTTTTCCCATTCATTTTGCCAGCTCCACCACTTCAGTAGCACTGCATCTCACTTCTCTTGCAGGGTTCTGCCATATTTCCTGGCCCCATAAAAAGACAGCTAATATAGCTAAATGAGCTGCTAAACACAAAGACTGGTCAAAGTGCAGAAGTACTGAGGAATGTTGGAAATGTGCTGACTTTGGGTTGTAATAAATGATTTAATAACTGTTAAAAAGCACATCAGCTACCAAACACACACACACACACACACACAATATGCTACTTAGCAAGGTCAAATCCTTTATATTTTGCACTTCTCTAATAGTGGGCTACTTAGGATCCAGCAGAATATTTTTTCAGGATTTACTTGTTGAGATCATTCAGTGGATTCAGCATGTTAAAGCACTTTTACCCCCCAGTTTTCCTAACTACACATCCCATTGGCCTGCAGGATCATATGACCAGACTCTGACCATTGCAAAGATCCAATAAAAACAAAGAATGGCTTTGGCAAGGGAGGGAAAAAAGGAAGTTCTCTGACTGTCTCCCTCTTTCTCTTTTGCTCACTATGAACATACATTACAAAGATGTGCTGATTGTAAACAGAGACTTCACTCTGAGCTGGCAGACTACAGCTCCAGATGTTACTGATATGTTTCTTTTCATTTCAGCCTTAAGCCTGAGTTTACAAACCCCAAAAAGCTATTTATAGAAAGTGAAAAAAGAAAGAGAGCAACTCCTGAGGAAAACCTAAACAGATCCGGCTGGGACCTGGTACAGCGTCCAGGAATATTTGGAGAATGTAAACATGCTGCTGCTGGGGCGCTCCAGCTTTCCCATTCACTCTGCACTGAAGAATAAGTAAGAATAGGACTCATCCAATAATGTGTTTAGCTGAATGATAGGGGACTGAGAGAACCACAAATCATGAGACAGTAGTAATGTGCTCTGTGCTCTGACTATGAGTCACTCATAACATGCCGTCTATGTGTGTACAACTACCCATTTACTCACATCCACCCATACTTTAGTTGCTCATAGCTGAGTCATTCAAACCACAACCTGTAAAAATTACTAGTAGACAGGAAATTAGTGTAATACTGACTACATGACAGCGTTTTTTTAATATACCAGGTTTGATAAGTTAAAGACAGACTGGCACCAGGTCTGAACACTAAGACCACAAGAGAGGAGTCAAAAAGTCAATTTGAGGCCTAAGTTTAGTCGTGGCCTTGAACAGTACTGCAGCCCATACTGTGTTTCAGGATTGTATTAACTTCATTTACATAAACACACACACAGACAACCTCAAACTGATGTGCCTATGAAAAGAATTGTGACTAGCCTAACTTTTTGTGCACTGACTGAAATAGATAGATAGATGTAAAGGTAAAATGTTTGAGATTTGTATCGGTAAAATGTGAAAAACAGCTCTAAAACACTGCAGCTTATATTAAATGGTAGGTATTAGGTACGAAAAACTTCTGTACTGACATCTCTTATTTCTTGTGGTCCAATATGCAACCAGTTTGCATTTTAAGGTAAAGCTATTAAGGTCTGAATGCCCGTATTGTGGGAAAAAATGACAGTTCAGGAGGCTGCATGCTTAATGCTCATGGTCCATTAGCTGTAACTTAGGTCATGCCTTGGACATTGTGAACCACAGGGCTCTGAGGGTGAGTCATACACATCCTTCTCATTTTAGACCTTCCCCAGGATCATGATTCGATCATGAAAACTATGTAGTGTCAAAGTATAAGATACAGTGATTAAGCAAACCAAGATTATACTGTGAGAGACAACCAATCTTCAGTCTCATCACTGTTATCCCAACTTCAATACCTTTGACACTAATCTGTGACCAAGCTCAATTCAATCAGCCTGCAAACTAACTGAACCCCCCCATTGTGTGTGCCTATCCAGGAGGTGTGAAGGTAATACTGTCATGTTGATTGTCTTCTCCTGACCGGAGGCAGGGCAAAGTACCTCCTTTGAGATAGCACAGTTGGCCTGCTTGGGACAATCATTCTGGCCCCAGGATAAATGTTATGGTATTCCTTTGGTTGATTAGAAGGAGGAGTTGCTCTACACACAGACATGCAACACAACACCCAGATTAAAGGAGGAGGAATTGTAGAAGTCAGTAACTAGTTTTAAACTCAACAACAACTATAATACAACTAAATCCATTAAAAAGTGGTGGTGTGCTGGTAACTATAGATGTCAAAGACATCTACTTATAATTAATGTTTCTTCTAAAATGTGTTGTTATAATATAATGTAAATATAAAGTAGCATAACATGGAATTTTTTATGTACAAGAAATTCAAAAATTAAATTTTGTGCTTTGCCCCCTTAAAGGACCACAAAGATACAAAGAGGAGGGGTCCCATTCTTTAAAAAATGCCAGATATCATTTAAAGAATATACATAATGTTTTAGTAGAAGCTGCGACATAAGTAGCAGCAGTTAGTTACTGTAGTACTAGTCTGTAGTTACAGTGATAATGTTGGATAATGTGCTGCTAGTTAGCAAACTTCAGAGAGACCCTGAGCCATGAGCCAGGCCGCGGCTTCAAACTAACAATAATAACTAAAGGGTTTCAAAACACCTTCACATACTAACAATTATACTGCCAAGTGTAAGTGTTTTAGCCTTTAAAACTCTTAAAGTAGTGGCCATTTAAAGAGAAATTGCCTGTGGATTTTAATAAATCAACCGTTTCGGGCATGAATGCGTAATGACGTGTGAGCGAAGTGAGGATGCGCAGCGGCGTAAACACGTTCACGCACACATTAACGATTAACGGTTACATGAAAGTGAAACGGTAAAGGTACTTACTGTGGTGTTTTCCCCCGCGGACAAGATTAAACAGCGATTTTTTGTTCACTGAAAATATGTTTTTTTCTTTTTCCACAAAGTCGTCAGGGTCCCAGCTAGCTAGCTAAAAACCTAACGGTCCTGTTCGGCGTGCCCAGCCCGTTGGCTGTGCTCTAAAGGGCGCAGTTTGTGTTCAACGTTAGTAAGCAGCCTGGCTTTTAAACCTCTCCATGGAGTTCAACGTTTGTTTTTCTTCTGAAGACAAAGCTTAACGGAGCTAAATGAGAAAAGTAGCCACAGATGGGAGAATATACGAGATGCTGCAAAGCGAGTGGCAGTTAATCTCCAAACAAACGTTCAGGCTATTTTCGCTCCCTCTTGGTCGTATCCCAGCTAATTTCTCTCCCCCCTTAAGCGTCCCAATAGTCAGCGGCGTTTGTGCGGGTGTCCAGCGGGGCAGAGGAGGAGGTCGGGCCGGCAGGAGAGCGGACTGTGAGGAGCAGACACAGGGAGGAGTGATGGGATAACGGAGGGGGAGGGACGCAAATGACGTCCAAGCACGAGGGAGTATTTGGCACACGCTCGCAGACACATCCGCGTTTAGTTTCCGTTTAGAAAAAGTTTTTAACCCCCTTCTTTGCCTCACTGCGCAGGAGCAGTGAAACAACGTGTTTTCCTCCGATGTGTGTGTGTGTGTGTCGTTGCTGGCACACGCTTGCTTCAGCTCTGACCTTTGACCTCTTTATTTTGAACTCGTCAGTAGTGAAAGCACTTAGATAATTCACTTCAAAGTATTAGTACCACGATGTGGAAATACTCTGCTACCAATAAAGGCCATGCATTCAGTGTTGCTTAAGTAAAAAACAAAATGTTTAATAATACTTGAAGTACCAAAAGTACTTGAAGAATGGCTTTTTTCACATCAGTAAACTTGATATTAATGAATTGTAGTCACTGAAGCATTAATGTGGTCATCAGCTTGATGTTGCAGCTTGTGACGACCGAGCTAATTTTAAATGACTTCATGCTGTTTTGATGAAACGTTTTGAATCTAATAATTATCTTCTGAATTACTTAATGCACTACTGCTGTGTAGCAGCATGGGTACTCAAAGCGCTTGAGCTCAAGAAAATACTCAAGAAAAGTACAAATACTTCAACATCGTACTGAAACACAGTACTTAGTCACTTACCATAAGTTAAGATATCACAATTTACTGCTCCTTCACGTGAATTTTGAAGGTAATGTAAAATTTTTGTGGGTGTCATAAATCATGATTATCTTTATGGTTTGTGGGGCAGAAAACTGTGATCTCAATGTGGTCTATGGTAAGTTGAGAATTTTAGATTTTAGATTTAGATGTGTGTCTTTTTTACAATAATTCTTTTTTACAATAATTTTATTCTGCTCTTGTCAATACAAGAAAAAATGTGATTGTCTGCCCCTTACTCAGATAAACAGTATAAATACAGTAGATCTATCAATATTAGCTACTTCACAGCTGCACTATTTAAAAGTGAAATGTTCAATGATCAAAATCCATCTACAATAAATACCTATCAATGCAAAATTGCTTTTGTCAACTTCATATGTAAGGTCTTAAATCTTACATTGTAAAGTCCCTTGAAATGACTTTTGTTGTGATTTAGCACTATATAAATAAACTTGAATTGAATTGAATATGTTCTTAAACTTATCTAATTATCTAATATATGGCAAAATGCCTTATAATCTAACACGCTTTGCTTTGTTCAAAACAGAAATATTCTGTAATATTTTCCATTGATAGTTGTTTACTCAACTATACCTTTTAATGTGCATATTTTATAGATGTAATTATTAACCTACCCCTTTCCAGAAAAGTGAGGGATGACAAAACTCACACTCCTTGGTCAGTGTAAAAATGTACTACAATTTATATTAGCTGTAAAGCTTCATTGTTGACTTGCGATGGAAATACATTTTTAACAAAATACTGACAATAGCTACATAATATAATGGACTAGAAAAGTTAAAGCCTTATCTTCAGATTAACTTTTTAATGCATTTTTTAAAGACTTCAAACATTGTAAACCTATCCTTAAAAGGTGTCTGATGCAGGTTGTTTTCTGTTTTTTCCAGTTTCCTGCAGAATCATATTTTAATTATTTTTTCTACAAGTCTCCCGCACTACATTTCTTTTATGCTACATTTTCTTTTAAACTGCCCTTAAGATCCACTCATGATGAAATACTGAATACAACCTCAAGTTATCTCTTGTCTGAAGAAAAGTTTGGTATTATGTTTGAGTGGTACATTATATATAAGTACATTTGGTACAAAATCTTAACAATGTCTAAACATGTGTAAAATCTCTTCTAAATGTTTGTCTCTATAATATATATCAACTGCATTTATAACTATAGATACTTTTTAGAGGGCTTAAGTTATCTTTCTATTCTTGCGAATCACACAACTATAAAAAATTGATTTCAAAGACCTTAAAGCATGCAGTAGAGTATTTCTGAAATCTGACTAACCTTTAGCCGATAAAACAGGTTGTCCCAGATAGTAACAGTGTGCACGTGTGTGACATGTTCAAATGGACAAGGTCACTGGTTGACACTGTTCCTCACATAAATATGGATCTTCTTTGACTTTCCATTTATCGTAAAAACAATGTTAATAAATCTGTTAGTAAAGCAGACTGGTTGTAACGTCCTTAAAGTTAAGGAAAATGTTTTAAAATCAAAAGATGCCCCATGCTTTACATCAGCTGAGCCATTGTCCGTTCAATCAGTGTAATTATACACTTCTAGTTGAGCTGTCTCTGCTGAAATGTGTGTGGGGAACGCTATAAGTTCTTCACAAGGAAATTACAAAAGCACTTAAACAAGATATGTTTTCATTTCCTAACTTTAGCCCACAAGTTTGAAAACCTCTGGGCTAGGCAAGATATCCTAGGTGGAACATAAAATACTGTATTATGTGTTAATTTAGTTCAGTTATAACTATCTCTACCTATAATTTGGTCTGTTCCAATTATTATGTTCTTTCTGTTTTAGCAAACTGCACTAAACAGCTGTAGAATTATTGTCTCACAAGGAGAATATTTTTTTCAAAATGAAGATAGTAAAGTATCTAATTCTGCTGATATATAAATAGCTTATAACAAGATTATCATTTTGACTTAATGTGGGTGAAAACACACTGTTCTTCCTCTGATTACATGTTCTACACTTACGCCCTCGTGTGGTCGGAAAAAAAAGAAAAATGTTTATACTCAATTCTGCAGCATCCCTCACACACACACACACACACACATAAGCAGACTTAATAAACACACTTACATAAACACATTACAAC
>OMLM01015074.1:29230-42574 GCA_900302695.1 Helostoma temminkii | reverse complement strand
GTAGGGGTCACGGGTGTGCTGCAGCCTATCCCAGCTGTCACACAGGCGAGAGGCAGGGTACACCCTGGACAGGTCGCCAGTCTATCGCAGGGCCACATGTAGACAAACAACCATTCACACTCACTCTCACTCACATCAATGGGCAATTTTAGAGTTTTATTTAATTCCATTAGTTTTTAATTAAAAAAAAAAAAAAAAAAGATTGAATTTCATAATGCAACTTTTCACAAGAATAATTTTGTCTGTCAATCAACATGGGTTGGACCTGCACGCCTATTGGCTGATCCTTAAACATCCATTAGTTTTCCTGGATACCTGCTCACCTTACTGGTACAGCTGGAACGTGCCGGGTCAGAAGTCATGGGGGATGGAGGTCTTGCGGCAACTTTGTTCTGTTCTGCTTATTTTAGCAGAGAAGACAGTGTAGTTAAAACAGTCACTATCTAACTACTTCCTACAACACTGTAAATATTGATACAGCTACACAATTTTGCATATTGCTAATGTTAACCCAGAAGACTGTGATGTTTTCTCTCCCAACAAATTGGGAATTTCTAGCTGTGATTAAAACAGAGACTAAGCAAGCAGTCATTACACAATTTTACTCTAACAGGACTGGGGCTAACCATGATAGCGTTAGCATTTGGTAATACTGTTGCTGGACTGTTGTGATCTTGGACCAAGGACAACTTCATCACAAATAACATTGCTGCTGCAGTAACATTACTCTTTCAGACTGAGGTTAATGTGAACCATGGAAAAGGTTAGCAGCATCTCTGAGTTACTCAGAAACAGACTTTTGTCCTGCAGCCATAACATTCAAAAGCTTTAGCTGCTTTCACACGTTCACTCTGAACTATCTCTGTTTGGAATGTGTTGCCACATCAGGAGAAATAATCAGCCTGATTTTGATGAAGGAGGGTCTCTGTGCAGAGAGTGCGGGAGGCACGATGTGACACAACGAGTTCAACACAGAAATCAGCTGATTTTTGTTTACAGCATCAAAGCAGAGCCAATCACATGGCTGACTTTGTACTTAGGGTCTTAGACTTAAAGACTTAAAGTCTGTAATGTACGTCTGGATTGACTCAGATGTTTGTTTGTTTCACACATGCAGTTCATCTTAGTAAAGTCTGGAGTCCAGTTCATGTGTAAAAGCAGCTTTTGTCACACAACTGTAACGTTATTCAAACCCAGTGTTTTACTTTAGTTAACATCGCAGGTATGTTTGAAAGTGTAAAATATCTCCTACTAAGCAGAATGCAAATTATTTAATAATTTCATTGTTATATTGAATATTTTCTCTTATTTATTCACGTTATTGTTAATTTCATATTGTCCTATTTATTCATTTAATTTAGTAAATTTCCGTATACTTCCTCCTGGAAGACATTCATTAATTAAAACGTGGTGGCAGTGCTATGCTTGTTTACCTGTTGAGTTTTATGTTAATTTTTGGATGTGAGAGATAGTCTCAGTCAGAAAGTGAACAACATCTGATTACAGTGTTTGGAGTTGCACTTCTCCAATAATTGCAGTTTTTATAATAAAAAATGCAACATTATCAAGTACTTGTTTCAGTACTCGGTATCAGCAAATGTAGGTACTCAATCAGGAAAAAAGTGGTAATGCGGCAGCCATAACCAGAGCTGTTGTCCTGATCCAGGTATTTGTTTTATTTTATTTCTGTTTATTTCTTTTCTGTTCTATCCTTCATTCTTTCTACTTTTCTCCTCAGTAACTGTGAAGGCTAAGGCACAATTACCTTGGTTTGTTTTAGGGGAAAATCATTTTGAAGCACAAAAAAAACAGCAGCCTCCTGTGTTAATGTTGAGGGTCGCTCTGTAGCTGCTGCAGAGCTTCATAAACATAATCAACTGATCAGCCCCATTAAAAACCTGTTAGGTGGTATGTGTCAAAGTAACAGCCATGGTAGAACGTAGAGCATGGTGCATCCTGGTGCCATCTCTTCCCATGGTAAACAATGCATGCACACCTAATTTTATAGCAAAAACATAATTCATCAGAGCAGACTATCTTCTATTGCAGTCCAGATCTGATGCTTATGTACCCATTGAGGTGTTTCAGCATGGGCACTCTGACTGGTCTGTGGCTACGCAACCCTATACACAGCAAACTGCAATTTATTCTGTCCAAGAGTCCAAGAGTTTAATCTTTGCTTCATCAGACCAGGGAAGTTTGTTTCTCATGGTCTGAGAATCCTCTAGGTGCCTATTGGCAAACTCCAGATAGGCTGTCACTCAGGTTTTACTGAGGAGTGGCTTCCGTCCGGCCACTCAACCATACAGACCTGATTGGTGCTGCAGTAATGGTTTTTGTTCTAGAATGTTCTCTTCTCTCCACAGAGAAATGCTGGAGCTCTGACAGAGTGACCATCAGGTTCTTGGTCACCTCCCTGACTAAGGCCTTTCTCCCTGATCTCTCAGTTTGTCCAGGCAGCCTGCTCTATGAAGAGTCCTGGTGGTTCCAACCTTTCTCCATTTACGGATAATGGAGGCCAATGTGCTCATTGGGACCTTCGATGCTGTACCCTTCCTCAGATCTGTGCCTTGATACAACCCTGTCTTGGAGGTCTACAGACAATTTCTTGGTCTTCTTGGCTTGGTTTGTGCTCTGACATACACTGTGAGACCTTGCTGTATATAGACAGGTGTGTGCCTTCCAAATCATGTCCAATCAACTGAATGTACCACAGGTGAACTGTCATAGTATAGAAACATCACAAGGATGATCAGAAGATGCTCCTGCACTCCTTACCTCAGCTCATTTTTTATTTTTAATACATTTGCAAATATTTCAAACAAACTTCTTTCAAGTTGTCATTATAAAGTATTGTTTGTAGATTTTTCATGAAAGAAATAATTAATTTAATCCAATTTGGAATAAGGCTGTAACATAACAAATGTGGAAAAACTGGAGCGTTGTGAATATTTTCCAGATGCACCTTATATGAATTGTGTTTAATACATAAATAACTGAGTTTGTATATGTGATTTTTGCATGTGCTAACCTCATTCTCACCATGCTTTATCTTTCTTAATCACAACACCAAACCCGCTGCTGTCTCTCTT
This sequence comes from Helostoma temminkii, assembly GCA_900302695.1. Taxonomy (NCBI): domain Eukaryota; kingdom Metazoa; phylum Chordata; class Actinopteri; order Anabantiformes; family Helostomatidae; genus Helostoma; species Helostoma temminkii. The sequence goes on along the minus strand of OMLM01015074.1, from coordinate 39,482 downwards.
CTTATCTTCAACGCTTTGCCTTTTTCTGCAATTGATCGAATTGCTAATCAGTATCATCTTGGTAAATGGTTAAAACACTGTACCATACAACTTAAATATCCCTGCTTCAGTTACAGCCAGGGCACATTCCCTGTCTGCCTTCATTTCCTGTTGATCACTGTTACTGCTCAGAGACACAAGACCCAATTTTATGACTCACAGGAACAATTCAAACAATTCACCTCTCAGACAATAGCAGGAAAGGGCAAAGAGGGGCGAAGGCAGCAGCCTAGCAGGGGGCAGGCAACAGAGAAAGTCCAGAAATATGCAGGAGGTTGGAAACTGGCAGGAAACAGATGAGTAGAAAAAGGATAGAAGTCAGAGATGCAAAGTAGAGAGTTTGGCAGATTTTAAGCTGAACTAAACTTGGACTGCAGTTTTAAATACAGTATACAAGAAAGCTGATGAGGGGAATCGGGAACAGGTGAGCAGCAGGGTTTGGCAAGGTTGGTGGGACTGGCAAAACAAACAGGACTAATAAATAATGGAACTGAAAGGTTTCTGTGCTGTAAATTCAAATGTATGAAAACAACAGAAAATATGAAAAATAATGTCACAAACATTTATTATATTCAGATTCTCAAATATAAAGATTAAATAATAAAGGTAGCCAGGCCAGACATTTCAACTCATATCCTCATATCATAGCCAAAGCAGTTGGCATCTTCATCCATGACAAATGACCTGCTTACACAAATACGTTCAGTCAATGCAGAGGAATTGTGAAAAAAACGGCAATGAGCAACCTGCAAGCGAAGAGGACGAGGGAAAGATAATAAATACATTAAACTGAGGCAGCTGACAAACTGCAGACAGAAACATCAGTGGCCAAGATAAGAAAAAGTATATTTATAAGATGAAATTAATGAAATGTTTATGTGTGGTGTGTCCAATATGGACACAGAGGGATAATAATTCATCCTGACGCCTTGGGCTCGCTCCCACATAAACAAGACAATAAAGGAGGAGGATATGAAAATTAAATTAGCCTCTTTCTTTGTTGACCATGAGCTTCAGATAAAAGCAGGCAGTTACGCCATTCATATATGCTTAAGAAATAAACACTTGTCCATGCACAGCATTATTATTTAATTATACTGTTGAGGAAAAGTCAATACCACAATGTTAATAATATTCAGGAATGCTCTCTTTGCTGTCTGATGCACGTTTAATTTTACGCTCCCCTTTGGAATCCGATTACTTCCCAATTATGTTGTAATGTGTGTATTAGGTTTATTCATGTGAGTGCATTCATCTGTTTACAGTGCCAAACTCTTTCTATACATTGTGTGCATATAGGCTGTGATGTGAGCTTTAAATCTCTGGAGTGGGAAGCATGGTTAGAAAAATCTGGGACCCTTTATGCCTCTTCGCCTCCAAGATCTCAACTGAATTTCTCTGCTGACTCCAAAGAATCTAAGGACAGTTACAGAATGGATGTAGCAATGGGAAAACTCCTGTCAGGGTATAAGCGGGCACCAAATTTGGATAGTATCAGATATAACAACCAAAACCAACCACTATAACCATATGTTCTTATGTAATTCTCATTGTTTGTTTTTCCCTGTGCGGTGATGTTGATGTTCTGCAAATATCAAAAGATAAAGTGGCACAAGTGGACTGCGGTGGCACAAGGAATACTTGTTGTTGAGCTTTACTTCAGTTTGAGTGAGTTAAATTCCTGCTGGAGCTGGTGGTATTTATGTGTCAGCGTGACAGCGCAGCTTGCTGTACTATTCCAAGCACCTCGGCTGATTGATTCGCCTCAGTCCTGCTCTGCTTTGGCAGATTCTCAAATCACATTGATTGGGACCACAAATATACTTTTATGCATTTCTATAAAGTTGATTCAGGTGCATCATTTAAATTCACAGGGAGATCGCCATCTGGTCAAATCTGCCAAGTTATATAATCACTTGTTTTTTTTAATAAAAAGTTTTCAGTCACTTTATGTGCAGCTGACATTCAGAAGTAGGGATGATAATATCGAAGCTTGTTTGCTCCTAGTGCAACACAATAAATGTCTTCATGACCTTAGTAAGAACAGCAAGTTCAATACTAATGGCACTTGTGTAATCTACAGTTATTAATGTAGCCCTGCTTTACTAAAGATGCTGCATGAAGTAGCACCATGAACTGAAATTATGCTGAGGACAGAGAATACAGTTTTTCCACACATGGACTTCAGCAGTCTCTCCAAAATGACAGACTATCAATTAGGCCATCCTGCAAACACTAGGCCAAGTGTTTCCACAGAAATCAATTTTTTTCGTTTACTTAAACTTCTGTCCACTCTGATACCACATTCAAAACATTTAACACAAAGGGCAAAAAAGAAGTCACACATTTTGCTTGCAACATGTAGTAAAACTAAAATACAGGCAACAAAAACAAAAAGCAAATAATTCCTTTAGGCAGCACAACTTTCTTTTCACTAACATGAATTTTTTTTTTTTTTTTTTACTTGAAAATCGTATACCCTGGCATAAAATATAAACCCTAAATTAAGTATAATATGGCCACTTAAATGATTGTGTGTGGTCTAATATCTAATATCTAATTTTTTTATTGCTTCTTGCATTATGTTGTGGCAAATATGGGACTAGTGGGATTCTCAGTGCAATTTGTGTGTTTATTAAATTTGCCAACCAAACCCATGCAAAATTCAGCAAATGCCAGTGGGAGAGAAAGTGGATGATCGACTCATGCTTATGTAGTTTAGCAGCCAGTCAGTTCAAACATTGAGATTTTTCCCTGATGAACCTCAACACTGCCTCACAGTAAAAGTAGACAGCCTGTAAAGTAGTGCAGGGTTACCATTAAAGTAAAACAGCACATTTCCTGTAGCTATTAATTAGACTAGCACAAAGAGGAAGGAAGGAAGGAAGGAAGGAAGGAGGAATTTTGTAGTGATGTTCATAAACAATCTGGTTCATTTGAACAGAAGTAAAGAAGGGATCTAAATCTCATCTTTAAAAAACTGTGCCCTAATTCACTGTCACCTGTCACAAATCCACTCCTTTCCTCTTTACTTGAACAGTGAGAATAAATCATGAGTGGAAAAAACTGTCGAGAATGATTTGTCCATTCCTCTCAGGAAATGCATTATTGACCCCCCATTATTGTTTATAACATCACTGACACATCACTGGCAACTGGTGTGAATGTCTTTTGAGACCATTCCACAGTACCTCTGTCGGGTTGAGGTCTGGGCTCTGACTCCAGAAAGCGGATTTTGCGTCTCCAAACACTTTCTGTAGTGGATTTACTTCAGTGTGTACAGTAATTTCAGTGTGTAAAGTAATTTTTCTGCAGTCGTTTACAAACCACAAGGTTTTGGATTCAATTCCCAGTAAACCCGATTCCTGTCCACGTGTCGAAGTGTCCCTTGAAAGACACCGTACCTGTACCCTTAGTGCCTTAAAGGGGCAGCCTGTCCTCAAAGAACTTCACTAAGGGGAATAATAAAGTATCAACTGAGAGAGATTATGGTGGATTGAGTAAAGACTAATGAACATAAGGGAGGATGGATAGAAAGGACCACAAACACCACAGAAAAGTATCCAAAGACCAAACCAAAATAAAGACAGAGAAAAGCAAAAAAAAATGGAACAAAGTGCAGGAAGTTAAGAGAAAAGGAACAAAATGAGACATGGAGACTGATGAAGGACTTGAGAGAGAAATACCAAAAGAGGAACAGCAGGGAAGAAGCGTATAGTTGACATAGAGAAATACAAAGAAAGTAACATGAATAAAGTGAAAGCAGATGTATGAGAGAGGTACTGGGGTCACCATCCCTCCCAGTTTGAGAGAACCATTAGCAGTGTCTGCCTCAGATTTCTGCCCATTCCCATTAACATCACAGCTGGATGCATCCAAGTGTAAGACCTGCCTCACTCTGAGCAAGCACTCTGTTACGCTCCCAGTATACTCTAACACACAGAGTCAAACACACACATTTATTTTGAACGTCTGCATGCATGAACACATAAAACACCACTATCTCTAGTTTTCCCAGTAACCCTTCCTTCCCAGCTGGTTCAAACCGAGGTTATCTGCAGAGCATGATGTCTTACTAAGTAACAAAGTCCAGTTAAACAAATAACACTTAAAAAGAGGTCAGAGCATATCCTTAAAGCATCACACTGATTGTGTGTCACATACTGTATAAAATTGTCTCATGAATGATTTGCGTGCACTCAATTATTTAGAAGGCTTCAGAGATCTGATGAGGTGCTCAGAGTCACTAGGTTGGATGGTCGAGTGCTGGGCTGGGTAGTTCCCAGCAAACAGGCTGTAACTTCTGCAGGTGCAAATCCAGTAAACGCTTAAAGTTTCCCCTCGGCGTGGCTGATGCATGACGAGATCACAGCTGGTAATGGGATGTGATGAAAGTGTGTGTGTGTGTGTGTAAACCAAGTACTCCAGGGTCTAGAATATAGCTCAAGGCAAAGGGATTGTATCACTCCACTAAACGTGATTAATTAAAGAAGTTCTTTGCATATGATTAGCATCAAGATGTGTGTGTTTGCACGAACATCATTATAACCATGCTGTGCCTCAACTGTTCTACATAAAATTGTCTAATTGGTTTACATCACTACCTGTGGGTTTAAACTCCATTCCCCATGTATCTGTAAAGTGTAAATTCTGTTCATTAATAAAATAAGATGCCCCTGTTCAACACCTTTGGGGGCTTTTATTATATTTGCAGGACTTTGATGTTTCCACTATTATTCTGAAGGGTTTTTATTAGATCAACAGCTGTAAAAAGAGCCCCAGCAGATGCCCCTGAGCTGTTTAAAGAGGTTTGATTACCAGGGCGAAACGAGATCGGGCTGAGACACAGAGGGAGAGAGAGGGGAAGATGAAAGGGAGATGAACAAGAAAAGTAAAAAGCAATAAAAAGACAAAATTTTTTGTTGCCAAATGCACAATAAATGAAGAGCGAGATGGTAGCGAGAAGTGTATTGAGAGGAGTGAAATAGGACAGTGCTAGAAAGATAGAAGGGGAAATGCTGGAGGAGGCAGGGGCAGAGGGAGCAGGCAAGGACAACAACAAAAGCCGCGTCCTATTTCTTCCCTTTCACGCTTAACTGCATGTGCGACCAGACGTCAAAATTTTTAAATCATCTGCGTGAAGTGTCAGTTGGACTTTACAAAATGCTACAGCTCAAAAAAGATGGAAAGATGAAAAGTTAAAATACCAGTCAAGGACTGTCGTGCATCATTAAATTGGATTTCATAATACAGGCTTTGAGTATGCAGTGTCACCACACTGGAAAACTGATGTATATTTACTTATAGGTATTTATTAAAATATGAAAATAGCAGCAATGTGTTATTTTGTTCATTATGTCCAACAGGTTTATTTTGAAAAATATACAGTCTCTAATATTAGATTGTGACAGATGCTTGTTACTATAGAGGAACAATAAGAACAGTGAGTGAAATGTCATACATTTTGTCATTTAATACAATCATCAGATTTGCTCTAATTTTCTCTGTCTATTCCAATGTAATAACTTCTGTGCCTGAATAATGTACAATAGCAGAACAACAGGCATTTTCATTTTCTTTTACATCGTTCTTGCTCTGCACACAGTGTCATTCTGTGATACAAGAGGAGTTTGCATCCACAGTCCTGTCAGTGGTTATAAGTTTAGGTAACAAAACCACTTGTGTAATAATGTTGTAGTGATTACAAGTGGATATTGTAATGCAAAGTGGTATATTTTTTGGAAAGCAATTGTGTTGTCTGTGAACAACTTACTTTTGTTCAACCTTTATTTATTCAGGGCAGGTTCTCACATTCACACAGAATGACTTGAGTTATCCAAACTAGTCCTATATAAACCTTAAGACCATTACTGCTGATTCACTCAGCACCAATATACTGTAGACTTCTTACGTCTCCTTATGTTCTTATTGCAAACGTTTTGTAGATAAATGTAATTTGTTTTTGATAAGTTTCTGACAAATACATCATCTGTCAACCTGTGAAGCCAGTTTTCTAATATCCAAATGTTTATTTCGTTCATCTGTCCACGAAGAGGTGGTGTAAATAATATTTAATATTTAAGTGCAATTAGCAGGTCAGTCTGGTTCTGAGCTTTGTGTGTTTAGGTTAGCAAAACTGGAACCATGCAGGACTCTGGTCTGCATTGACTCTTTTCTGTCCACCCATCTTTGCCTGTTATAAAAGCCATAAAGTCTCCAAGAAGACAATAGAGGCTTGTGTTCTGCCTGATCTGTAGTTATGTTAAAACTTGTAGTTCTCAAATTAAAGTTATACATATTATTTTTTATTTGTATTAGTAAATCCATTTTAGAAATAGCTTTCCTAAAAAACGTAAAATGGTCCTAAAATGAACAAAATTTCACTTAATTTGACGAATATTTTTACTGTCTGCAGTTTGATCAATACCAATACTGATTTTAACAAATTATTTGCTCATTTTAAGAAACTCGTTTCTTTTTCTTTTTTGGAAATTTACTGCTGCCCTTTAATAAAATAAAATAATTTCTTGTTTGATTACAGTTCGATGGCTGCAACCTAAATAATACATTGTATGACAAAAACATGTGACTATGTACATGTACACAGTATAAATATAGTATTAAAAGACCCTGTGTATGTCTATTTTAGACGGCATCTGCTCTCTGTTTTAACAGCTGGGCTACTGTTGGCATTTTATCTAAATATGATTAACAGTCTTTGAACATTTGCAGAACTGTAGATGAAGAAAAGATGGCGTACTGGCCAATTTGGAGTGACCACTTTAAAGTAATTGACAAACTGAGACGCAGTGTAAGGACGTATCAATAAAGCTAAGCAAGCTGATCCATTCTTTTTCAAGTAGGATTTGATGAGTTGGAGGTAGAAAGCCGTAACACAGACACTGACACAAAGAAGAACATCAGGACAGAGGCAAAGACAGAGACGGGATACACAGCAATGGCGAAATACTCCTATTTGACAGAGAAGCAGGACAGAGCAGCGACAGAAAAACAAAATAGCAGGAAAGTGACACAAAACAAGACAGTCAGTTCAGTGTTCTCAACGAGGACCTGGTCAGGGCAGAGCTGCTATGCCTGATTAGGCAGTACTGGAGATTTGAGCCCAACAGGCCTGCAGAGCACCAAGTAAAACTAGTCCTGGAGCCTAGTGTCCCATCCCTGACAAATAAACCTCATAATTGAACTCTATTGGGCTCCAAGTGGGAACATTCATTTTCATTACCCTGGGTTTATCTGTCCCCACATGCTCTAACGCCGCAGTGCAGAGGTGTGCTCAGCTAGTGCATGACAGGGGGTAAGGAAAAAGGAAAAAAAAAAAGCCTGAGAGAGAAGGAGGAGAAATGAGAGGACAGGGGAGGCGCGCTGGCTCATCTCTCAACAAGCATTTTCTTTGTTTTTCCTCTGTTAAATCAGTTTTCCTCTCCACATATGATATTCATCTTAATCACAGGACAGGAAAGCATAATTTCATTTTTTGGGTCAGGCAGATGGTACCTTTGTTGAGGAGATTAATTACCATGCTGCACAACATTAATAAAGGCAAATATTTGAAGGGGAAATGCAATTTGCCCAGAGTGCAAGGCTAGTGTAAATAGGTGAATCAAGGCCGAAGAATCAAGGCAGATAGCCTGTGGGCGGATCATAATTTATTCTCTGTGTAGCGCCTGTTGAGCCTGAAGCTGGCAGAGCAGAGCAGACAGAGAGACTAATGGGTGTTCAACCACCTGGCAGCAAAGTGGGGATTACAGTACACACCAGGCCAAGACAGGCTGCAGTGTTAAGCTTTTTGTCTCCTTTTTGGGGTGTGTTTAGGTTTGTCTTCGAAGACACTTTTTGAAGTTTTCCAATCAAGTCTTTTGAACAAATTTCTGTGTGTGTGTGTGTGTGTGTGCGCGCGCGCACATGCACCTGTTTGTACAAATGAGGACATACATTAATCAAACAGAAAATTGGTGTAAAATTGGTGGTGCCTGCTAATACCGTCTGCATGCAGTGCTCTCTGCAGATTCATCTGTTTAAGCAACATAGGTGATGCATCTGGTGATGCATTTTTACCATTTCTTTCTGCAGCAAGAAATGGTAAAAATGCATCACCAGATGCATCACCTATGTTGCTTACTTACTTTACTTGGCCTATCAACACCGTTTTCTAGGAGTATGGAGTTTAAAGTCCGTGCTTTTAACACAAGTTAAAAGGGGAGCCAGGCGGATCTTTGTCTGGCTGCTATATGGTGTTAAATTAGTTAAGCTATTTGGACGTGTCTGTTGACCTCAGAGTTTAAATATTGTATGCACATTTAAATCCCAGACTTCAATGTAAAATAATTTCAGTTATAGTAAACTTTTGTTTTTTTCCAAAAGAAAACAATTACAGTTTAAACATTACACAAGTTTTGTTGATTGAAATGAGGAGATTTATGAAACAAAGTAGGACAAAGCCAGTGGGCTCCACACATATTTTTAGGGTGAGTAAACCCAAAACTTCCTTGTGCAAAAAACTAAAGTTGGCAAATCCAAAAGACAAAAGCTTTAAAGTTATTTAGCTCCTTTTTACTTTAAAAGCTCAAATAGATACAATGAGCATAAAATAAAAAAATAGCAAAAGACTTTTGAAGCTTTTTGATGAGCAAATCTTAATGAGAATAATAATTAATAAACAAACACTTATCAGCTTGGAGATCAGTGGCACAGATTACAAATGAACAGCATGATATCTCATCAAAAAAAATCATCTTACTGTCGTCCATGATCCACAGACTTCAGTCAGACATGCAGGCGATTTCAGGAAGCAGTCAGGCCAAACAAATTGCTGTCAGTAAGATGGGTGGTAATTTTTCTGAAACCAAGACCATATCAGGGAAATGAAAGAACAAGAGCAGCACCTGAACAGCACCCTGGAGACACAGATGGGTTATCGCTTCAAAGATGAATGCTTTTAGGAAGATTTCCCATTCTCTTCCTTCCATATGGATAGGCAGAAGAAGGGCTAAACAATATGTGCCTTTATTACCAGGTGGAAATGAAATAAGATATAAGGGCCAAGAAACTGAACCCAGAATGGGATCAGAAGAACATTCACTGCAGCAGTATAAAAGCACATTACGAGTATGTCCATCTCTCGCTGTACTGCTTCCAGAGCAGTGGTGGAAGAAGCACAAACACCACTGTCATACCACTGCACATCTTCTATGTCACTGACTGTTGGAGGTTATATTGCAGCTTGGCAGAGGTTTTTTGTCACACTCTGCAAGTAGAAGCAAAGTCATACTAAAAAAAACACAGAAAACAAAAGAAAGAAAAGCTGCAATCATTATCTGCGTCCTCAACACTTGTGCTGCCTTTACAGAAGCCGTTTACCTAATTTCAAGGCTGACAGCTCATCAAGATGAGTCAAGATGCACCGCCTGCTTGCAGACAAAAAGGACACGGTGGCTTTTATTCAAAACAACTGAAGCTGAGCTCAAATATAGAGCACCATCTATTTGCTGAAATTCTGACATATCTGAAATGACACTGGTTGATCAAAATACTTTGATCAAAATACTTTAATCAACCAAGGATCGTTTTTCTTATAAAACATTCCTTTGCATACAGTGGCAGTAGTTTATGAGTACTGAAATATCCAATATGTGAAATCGTCCTGTAAAGAAATGCTGAAACTGGTGTAAAAATAGGTAGGTTATGTTATGGAATAAGCAGATGCAGCAGCCACCAAAGTTTCCTGGTTTGAATTGTCCAAAAAAAAAAAGAAAGAAAAAAAAAAGATGATGATGATTGAAGTTGCACAGAGTGGAAGATGAAAGGAGAATGTGATTAAATGAGTTTCTCTGTGAGTTCACCTGTTGAATTTGTCTGGGTTTGACATTGATTGCTTCAAAGAATACAACCCAGATTGAAACCACGGTTCAATTTGAGTTGATTGGTTGCTCATGTGGATGGTGTTTTAGTCCTCTGCCTGCTGGCTTTGCAGTCATCAAAAGAAAGAGACTGGGACTGCAGTGATTGGACTGCATTATTTACCACAGTGTTTCTCCAAACAAGAGACCCCATTAATGTTAAAGAACTTGTTTAGTTTTTTTGTTTTTTTTGTCACTAATGTTTTCCCACTTCATACACTCTTTTTGTGTTTTCTCTTGAAGGCATTTTGCAAATCACTGATGTGTTGTGGTGTTTTCCAATAGGACGCGGTGGG
>OMLM01015074.1:8330-29210 GCA_900302695.1 Helostoma temminkii | reverse complement strand
GCGGTGGGCGCAGCACTGCACAAAAAAAACCCCTTTCATTTCTATGGGTTTTTGCAATGCCAGTGCACATCGGAGATCCGCTCAACTGAGCGCAGCACAAGGCTGTGCGAGCTATGCAGACATATTGTGCAGAAGTTAAGGAATGTTTAACTTCTGCGCAGCGTTCTGTGGCGTCAACTAGGTGCCTTCAATTGCAGAGAACCTGGCAGCTCATTGCAGATGGGTCGGCAGAAAAGCAGAAAGTTGGTCCTAGTTTTTTTGAGGCTCTGTGCTAATCTCAATAAGCTGTCAAATCAGTCCCGACTCAGCCTAAAGTACACCTAAAAACAGTCAAGGTACAGCTGCAGCTTCTGAATGAAATACCTGCTGTTGTTTTAGGATTTCCTGGACAGGGCTTTTCCCTGATTTAAAGACAAATACATGATACCGCTCCTTTAAATAAACCAGCCACTGCTACTACCTGCTAATTAGGTAGAAGCAGGTTATCTAGTAACTGCCCCCCCTCCGTGGTGAGCGCAGCACAAACCGCATCCTAACAGAAAACACCTTAACAGAGGGTCACTTTGTTATTTAGGAAATATTAGCCGACTAATTTAGATTCAAAACATATTTACATTATGACAAACAAACTAACGTGTCAAATCTAACTTTTTTCAACAAAGTGCCATGGCCAAAGTCCAAACCTTTTTTTCTCTTTTAAGGATTTTGAGAAAGAGATTGATGTCTTAATTTTATTCCATCTTTATTACTGCATTTCCTCATATATAGGAATCTGTAATTTTCACTCACGTAGGCAGCTTGTCCAATTGCTCCTGGGGCAAAGAAGTGGTATACATGACCACGTCTCCACCACACTAGCATCTCTCCATTGGCCACAAAATTGATTTCAAGGTGTTTTTTAAATTTTTATTTTAAAATTGCTTAATGAATTTGATGAGTTTCTACACCTCCACTCACCACCCAGGGAAAATTGGTCCTTCAACTGTTCAGGTCTAGATTTGAGCTCAAAGGGGACCATGCCTAAAGCTGTGGAACAGTTTAACCTTGCACAATAGACCCCCCGCTTTCATTGGTGACATTTAAGTCCCAGTTTGTAAAGTGTGTTTTACCCTTGGGTTTTACATCTGGTGGAGACATTTTCATGTCCTTTTTTTAAACAGCTAACCTAACAAGTAATTGAGGAAAAATAAGACGTGAGTCAAATAACTCAGTCTTGGCTGCCAAGTCATTAAATAATACGTTGGTTCTGTTAAAAAAATTATTCATACAGAACTCCAGCATCAAGCGTCAGACACTTTACAAGATGAAAAATCACCCTTAAACACAAATAAAGAGAACATGATTAGATAACCCATGAAATTATCTAATCAATTGCCAGGTCTGCATGTCAGTAGCCTCATGGGATTAGAAATTAACCTGGCATTTACCACAAAGAATGACCTCGTTCAACAAATGCATGCTGCAATAACTGTGCTGTATTGCAGGTCCCCAGACTTCTTGCAAATTCAATTTTGATTCAATTTGATTCATTGAAATTTAACAGGACAGCACACTCATCATCGTGCATACATCTCTCACCACTGAAACAATGATTTGTGTCATTTTGACATCCACGTGTTGTTTGCCTGATGACATTCAACAAGAAAAGGTTGCTTTAAAGTTGATTTCTATTGTGCTGAGCAACAGAATCAAATATGCAGGGCGTGCAACTCAAATCCTCTTAACAGTTTAATTTAACACACTTGAGCCCTGGAGTGTGTGTTCTGGTTTCTTCTCCTCACGTCTTTCAGCAGACAGCATCCTCTCGTCCTCATCGATTAACTCGTCAGACTGGCCGACTATGTTTCGCCAGAGATAATGTTTTAATTAACAGACTTCAATATCTAATTAAGATTAGATGTAGATGCTTTATAGAGGTCATTTAAATGAAGGCAGACTGGCCGGCAGGGGAAGGTCTGGGCTCATGATGAGATCAATATTCTGCCGTCGGGGAGTACCTGCCTGTGGTCCTGAGGTACTTTGAAGGGAACAGTTCACTGGCGTGTTTTAGCAAGGATTCTTACTTAGGGTGAGTGAACACAAGAGACGGCTTTTTTAAAATAATAATGCTCTGCAGCTGTAAAAACTAACACGAATATTTGATGGTGAGTAAATCATTCACCAGTCAGATCTTAGTGGCATGTCCTGTTTGAAAACAGGATATTACTTTACCTTGCAGTCCCTTAGAGCCTTACTGGTTGAAAACATTTGATCTGGAAATGCACAAGTGGATGTATGTACTAAAATATAAAGGGTTTTACTCCACTGGCAGCACGAATTACCTCTGCAAATTACATGGTTTTGGATGTTGAGATGAATTTTGTTTTCTGAAAATTTATTGAAAAGATTAGAAAGTTTACCTGTGTACACTGAACATAATTGAGGATCTACTTAGAAAATGTTTGTGATGTAGTGTGGATATTTTGGTCTGATAATGCTGCTGGAGGGAAAGTCCAATGGTACACAAACATTAGGAGCAATCTTCTGGGACCCACACATTTCACAGTAATATCCACACTTATCTACGTGGTAGTTTAAAAATGCAATATAGTGCACTGTAATTAAAGCAACAATTTATTTTCTAGATCAATAACTTATCACACTCCAAAACTACTTTTGTGTAAAATAGTACTTCCAAACAGCAATGGTATCACAGAAAACCAGAAAAGATCAGCATTACTATTAAACCACCACTACTCAGTTAAACAGTAAGTTTGCTTGCATTTACAGTAAGTAACCAGGTTTTTCAGCATTTAAAAACTAGTAAGCTGGTCTCTTGACTGCCATGCAAATTGAAAACCTGATTTCCATTATCAGCCAAGGAGATTAGGGAATAGATAGAGATCTGAGAACACAATTTTTCTGAAATGTACCTATGTTTCTAATCCTCTTTTTACAAACAGGACTGTGTAGCAAATGCTGCAGTCTGGCAAAAAAATGAGACTAGCATAAAGTTGCCTATAAGAGTCCAAATAAGTCACTTTCTACTTTTAGTGATGTACTTTTTAAATTTTTTTTAAAACAAAGTCCAGTCAGGCTGGCAGATGTAGCTGGAGGAATATAAATAAAGGATAAGTAAGCCATAAGTGCACAGATAAAATTGATAAAATCAACCAGGATTAGCCTAACTGCTGTGACATACGAGCACAACAAACAAACTGTTTAAGAAGTGGCAGAAACAAACAAATGAGGAAGTGGCAAGGCAAAGACAGGAATCATTACATGGTAAGATCATGGTCAAGTGAAGTTTTTTATTGTTAATAACCCAAACAGCTTACTTTTTACTTACTTTTGAATATGTCATCTCCAAGCTTTCTTGTTAAGTCCTGGATTCTTTTAGTCATTTATTACTGCTAATCCAAGTCATTAACTAGCTATTTTGGTTATACTATAAGAAATGTCAGTTTAATTCTGTACTGTCTGTGGACACCATTTAATGGACCTTTTATTGTTATTGTCTTTTTTATTTTACTTTTGTCCCACATATCTAACGGTTATAGTGTATTCTGGTCTGTTACCTCTATGGTTATCTCAGAGTTAGTTTATGTTCAGAAAAAGATCATGAACATGACACAGACACTCAATGCAAGAAGCAGACTGGAATCTGTGGAAACAAAGGTGCAGACACCAGATTATCCCGACTACCTTGCTAAGAGGTTTTGCCGTGGGATAACAATGGCATATTTTAAAAATGATGGCCATTATTTGCACAACCACAAGAGGTCACTTGGAAAAATGTCAGATGCTGTCATTTTTCAGGTGAGGAGAGTCTTGTTCTATAATTGTGAATTTTTTACCCTTCACACAATCACAGCTGAAATGAAGGTTTTAATAGAAGTCAAAAGATGGATTTGTACAACCTGGTTCATTAACTTCTAGGGCAACAGGACAAAATGTGTCTTGGAGACAAGAGATCAAAGGCCAACATGTGCTATACTTTCAGCCTAATGAGTGGTCAGACCTCCACAAGGTAACTTTGATTCATCACTACAATGCTTTCTTTCTCTTTCTTCTTTTCATCACGCTTCCCTCTGTCGTCATGCCATCCACATTTTCTTGGGACTGAGCAGCTGCAGTTATACCCAAACCCAAACACTCAAAGCTTTAAAAAGCACAGCTCTAATTAAAGCCAGTGTTTAAATACCTAAACTAATCCATAGACCATTGTAGTGTATTAAGGCTCCCATCATTGATTAGTCAGACTGGTTCAAAGACCCAGAAAAGGCAAACTCATTAGAGGAGATTTGAAAGATGTCCTCTGTTGATTGTTTGAGAGGAATCTTGACCCCTTTACTCTTTGTTTGGAAATATCATTTTGCTAATGTCTGATAAAGGTGAGTACGCTGGCTCATCAAAGAACTAAGATCTGAAAAAATTACAGCTTTCAAATAAAGGAAATGATATTATTTCAGACAGAGACTAAAAATAAATGTTATTACCGAAATCACAGAGTCGTCTGTGTTTCTTCTTTAATTATAGAACACATTTAGTTTTGTCTTTTTGTGCTTCATGTCTAAATTTGGGAAAAGTAGGTTGTATTATATTAGACCACACGTCATCGTAGAGTTCTTCGAATTAATTTGTGAAAACTCTACCTACACTTAAGGTAAAGTTAGATACCATCATAAGTAATTTTCTAGGTGCTTCAGCCCCTCATTGTGGTTTGCCAAGTTGGAAAGGGCTCTGCCCCCATACTTGACAGAGTTACAGTGGGTGTTTTCTCTCAAAGGCCACACCACACCATTCACTAACACATCCCATTTAAGTGGCACTTCAAAAATAAACTTTCTAAACCATCAGGTGGCAGCATATTTGCCAACCCTAATAATTGTCATGTAAGACTCCCATTTTTCACTACCCTCTCTCGATATCCTCCCACGGCCAACATTTTTCCGCATTTATCCTGATTTATGACAAAATTTAATCTACAAAATCTACTCATATTTTTTTTACAACTTGATCAAGTTCCTTTGCTACATAAGATTATTAATTCTGTGTTTGTTAGATTTTCTTAGATTCCTTCAAAGATGTCATTTCGTCTCTACAGTCATCATTAAGTTGTCTCACTCAGCCAGGTTGAATGGATTGTAAGGGACATTGGATTCTATTTCTACGAGCACACACTGACAGAATACCTTTCCTCATTCAGCTAGATGAAAGGGACTTCTCACTGGACCCACCATGGGCCTAGTAGATCCATGTTGGGTCCTCTACTTGGATGCACAGAGAAAAGGAGAAAAACTATTGCATCACGCACAGGAAGAGAGGGATACTCTCCTATTCCCCTGTGTGGTCATTGATCTGCAGGCTCTGATCCAAGCTCCATATTAAATCACCCTGGGGTCCAGAGCCAGCCGGTTCTCCCTGCCTCTTTGTTCAAACCAGCACCAAAGATAATAGAAAGCATTTTGTGCTGAGTGCCGCAGGGCTCCAATCTCGCCTCTAGCTTTTTTTTATCCATTCTTTCCTCTCACTTCTTCTGCACCCCTTTCTTCACCTCTGTCTTTCTTTCTTCCCTTCCTTTAAATCTTTGCCTTCTTCCTTTGGCTTACATTGTAAGGCAGTCTTTTGTGCAACCTTGATGGACAGCGCACTTTTAAACAAAGACATCTCACATTGCGGGGCAGGGACAACAAATAGGACCTTTTGTGGTCATCCTGAAGGTGCTCTTTCATCACCAACAGTGAGGGAGACAAGGAAATAAAAGAGAATGTAAGGAGAAGACTTTGAAGGAGGACGATGGTGATTTGTCCATTGTAAAACTATGCCTTTAAAGGAAGACTGGGTGTCTCTTGTTTGGAGGTTGTGTAGTTTAACATCATTAACAGACATTTAATATTACATATAATACAAAACAAATGCCCCTCATAGTGAGACCAGACGCACACATCCAGACTACTGACTTGCACGTTCAAAGACATTTCATAAGAAGGTAGAAAGTTGGTCTACAAATTGCCAAGAATAAAGAAAACACAGTGTATGGTTGTAGTATTTACATCCATTGAGACAACCGCTTTTCCTTTTCTCCTCTGCTTGCAGAGAACACAGACACAGCAACAGGGTAACAGACAACAGACAGCTGAGCTGCTGCTGCCTTAGAACAAGGTTACATATCCACACTGTGCTGATATTACAATACTATGTGATTTTAATGTAATCCTGCCTAATAAACCTATGAAATATATTTAAATGTTTCACACCAGGTCTCTAGGCAACTAGAGATTGATCAACTGTTCTGTTGTTAAACGAGACAATTTCTCCGGCTTTCATAAACTGATCATCACTCTGAGTACACAAACAGAAACACACAGGTTCCAGCTAACCCAGTAAAAAAAAAAAAAAAAATACAAAAACTAAATACTTTTGGTAACACATACAACTTCAACCTTTAAACAAGACGCAGGTTTAGGTCACAGATAGTCAGAATTAGTCCATCTTTGAGCTCCAGGCTTGACATGAATCCAGCAGCGATGTTCAGATCCTCACAATGAGCACTATCTGTACTGTGCTCTGCTGCTACCATTTTCTTCTGTTTGCAAAGTGAGACAACTAAAGCAAGAAGAAACAATGAATGGTCGACATATGACGGTGATTGGTCAGAGTCAGAGGAGGGACTATGACACTATCCACGTGATATACGTCAGAGGGGAAAAATCCAGACTGGACCATTCTTTGGCTGAATTGTCCTCGTTAAGAACAGTTAAATTAACACTGTTCACACTTATTTAACAAAAGTGTAATTTTAGGGTTACATTATATAAGCCTTACATCGTTAGAATTCGTACAGTTGCGTCCATTTCATAATAAGTTTTGTTTCTCAGAATATCCAATAGGTCTTTTGCATATATAATGAAAAAGCGACTAGTTTGTCATGTCTCACAGACCAGGGTTTCCATTAGCCAGTAACTGCCTGGTAAAATTATTTTAAAACCGTTACATTTAAAACTTCAAAATGTCCAGTACTAATCCTCACACATTTATGAGTTCACTAGACTGCTGTTTTTTGAAAGAAAGCTCCCTGTTAGCTGGAGTTTAGAACTAACTTGAAGAAGCTTAAAGAGTTTGGTCAAAGCTGTGGATTTTTAACCTGATACTAGAGGAATAACCATGAACTGTAAAGATATGACAGCTCACACTGTCACTGCATTTTGGACAACACATAGTTCATTTCTGTCTACCTGTTTGGCTAAATGTGTGTATACAGGGGTTTATAATAAACGCTATCACTGCTGCTAATTGTTTCACTAGAATTAACTAGCATTAGCTCACTGCCAGAAATGTGTCTCAACATCCCAGCAAATTATGCAAGAAGAGTCTCATCTTAATGTAGCACATAAACCCCAATAACAGACACTAAATAAATGACTAACACAAAACTTAAATTTACAATATTTATTACATTAAACACACAACAAATTAACAATCAATTAAAACCCTCATCACAGTCCCAGCTGGTATATCATACTCTCAACAACCCGCCCCTGACTGATAACAAAATAACAACACATGAGGAATTAAACATCAAAATCATGCTTTATGTTGAAATGCAAAGCACTTCCTCGTGAATGCAACCAATAAAATATATTAGATATCAGTCATGGAGGGGATTGGCTACTGATATTCTGTAACGGGTTAGGACAGGGAAGTAGCAGACAAAACAAGGCAAAACAAAAGAAAAACAGTTCAACGTCACAAAACACACTCCTAGATCCTTTCGCCTGCTGGCGAGGCAGAGGCCGAGTGGACTAACTTAACAATAAACCTAACAACGGACAGCAGGAAGGAGTGATACAATCTCTCTGGTAATCACTGCAACACAAACAAAACTAACAATCAGATATTTTCAAACAAAAATTTAAACATTCTTAATCTTAATAAAAAAAAAAATCTACATGATAATACTAAATCTATACCTGCTATGTTGATATTCCCCATACACAGTAGGTTTACAACTTAAATAAGTGCCCCATAAAATGGGGATGTGGCCACACTATAAGGCCAAGAAACAATACAGAGTTTAAAAAGGAGATTATTCATTTCATCAACCAAAAATTCTTAAACATGAAATCTCTTACCAAACACTGAAGTCTCACTCAAAAGAGTCTGAAGCTAGTGCTTCCTGTAGCCTCCAATCAAAAGAGTAAACACCCCGCAAACACCTGGCTCCTCTAATTGCTCCTCTCCCAATCACTGGGTAGACAGCAAGCAGATCAACAGGTGGCACTGATTACATTAAATCACATAGGCTAGTGCAACAACATCACCCAATGCAGTGGCAGGATGTCATCTGCAAATCGACTACTGCTTTGCTAACTGGCAAAACAACCTACAACTGATAGCAGCCTTTGATATTGCTGAACAAATCTGAGATGTAGGAACCCGGTTAGTAAATTCTGCAATGTAGACATAGTTGTGTTTTGTGACAACTTTTTACGTTTAGGTAGATACTTTGCTAAATAACTTGACTTTGTAAGGACTGGATCAGCTCTGTTGCTGTGGATTTTAATTTAAAGGTAAAGTAATATAACAAAATATAATATCTTTGCTGCATTAAAGGATATTGTCTTAATTTATTTGGTCAATTTAGGATTTTTAGAGTCGACACGTTTGAGCGTAGGTTACTACACTTTACAATTTGTAGTACTGTGTGTGCTTAAAGTCCTGAAGGTTAAACCTCAACTCCTAACAACAAGCAATGTGCCATAAATCTTGTTGACAGGTTTGTTGTTGATAATTTCATCTTTTCTTTACTCTAACATTTGGTATGTGAACCTGCAGCTGAGCAGCAGCTCCCAGCTTGTCCAGGTTCTGTTCCACATGGGAAATCCTACCTCAGAAATCTGTTTTATATCTTTAACAGCAGGAACTGTGCCTTCATACTTCTTTAAACATACTGGCGAATGGAGGAGGTGGAAATAAATGTGTAAGAGTGCATTTTTTATGCATTTATCCTTCAGCTACACGCACTTACACAAAGACAGACAACAGTTCATGCTCACATTCACACCTATGGGTTATTTTGTATCACCTGTTGACCTAAAATGTATGTCTTTGGATCATAAGAAGAAACCACATTGCCTGGAAAAACTCCACACAGCAAAGCAGGTTTAAAAAGGAAACTGTGCCAACCACTGTATCCCTGTGCTGCCCGTCAGCCACATTTTCCAGTGCATGCCATAAATTGTGCTGCACCTCCCAGACGTCTTGTGTTGATTAAAAGTGTGTCAGTTTATTCAGACCCCCTGCTGTTATATATAATAAACAGCTGAAAGTAAAATAACACATACTGCTTCCTGAGCAGCAGAATATTGTTCCTAGAAGAAAACACTCTCAGTATCACTCCTGCTGTCTGTGATTATTTCCTGGTGATAGGAAAATCTAAATTATTTTCATTCAATTTGAGTATTTTTCCCCGAAGCAGTAATTTTAATTATTAACAACTGTCAATTCCATAATTCCTTACAATGGACAATAAAGAAAATTATGAGGCAGCACAGAAGCTGTCTGACATTTCCCTGTTATTTAAGTAAAGGTATGCAATTACTCTCCTCTTGTCTTTTTATAACACGTAGTTGTAATCAGCTGTAGTACAATTGTATTACAGGACTATCAGGCCATTAACCTTCAGGAATCCACTCAATTATTTCATTGACCCAAATAATTTTCTGCAGTTATGTCCTTTTTGGTTGACTTAAATCAGTATTTAGAGGATTTTAATTATATGATGAAAAGATTAAAGGAGTCATTTTTTATGCACATCCATCCATTTTTATATATTCATATGTTTTTCGGGTGTTGGTATACATACTTTAAGTGTTTTTTTGTGTGTGTGTTTGGTAGAATCCAGTAACCAGAATGGTCGAATCCAGATTTTCCACCTTGCCAACATATAACAGGTGCAGCGCCATGGCCGGCTCTAACCAATCACCGCCCACCACAGCCTTAGCTGTGCTCTCTAGTGTGTCGATCCTACAGCAGCATTTCTCTACAAATAGCAATGAAAATGGTAACAGCAGCAAACAGTGGAAAATTTACACTCATATCTCATTAAACAAACACACTTCTCCTGATAGTGCTTTGCTTTGCTTTAGTTTTTGTCGGGTTATCATTTGTTATTACGCAAAGCTACTGTATATTGTGATAACTTGAATCTTTCAATGACTAGAAAATAAGTTTGCCATTATAATGGCAATTTTTTTTCAGGGTTGCAGCAATACACTGCAAGAAATTAACTAAGAAATTAACTTTTGAAGTAAATGTAACTGCAACAGGATTACATTTTCATTCCTCATTCCATTACGGAAGGATCACGATCGGTTTAATATAGAAAGATTCCACTTTGACTTTGCACAAAACTTACTAATATTAAACTAAAATCTAAATCTTTTCCTAATTAAACTAAGGTGCTAAGGTGCAGTGCAAGCATTAAAAAGTGTCTTAGCACAATTTAGCCAACAATTCTAAACATGATTTCTAGCCCGGAGTCCTTCAAAACAAAGATTTTTTTTAACGGCAAACAGGAGCTACTGATATATGATAGCACCATATCACCAAAAAGGATGTTTGTGCCTGTGTGTGTTTGTGTGTCAGACCAGCGAAGCTTTGTGTTGACAATCCATGTGCTGAAGATAGTGAACAACAGAGTGCTTTAACCCGTAGAAACAAGATCCCGGTGAAAGTGGTCATAAATTTCCTTCTATCACAGGGAGGCCACAGGAGCTTGTTACCTCGCATGCTGCTCTTTTCGAGGCTGGGAGTTCATGACACAGAGTGTGGGTCATGGTTATTATCAGGCTAACCCTGCACACAAACCATGTTTACCTCATACATGTCTCTTCTATTTTCTTCCTCCATCCTCTCATCTCTCAATCTGCCTTTGTGTTCTGCACCCTACTTCACACAAACAACGCACAGCTGCAATAAGTGCACATCAACAGTTTTTTTTTTTCTGCCTGCTGTTTGACTTTGTGACTGATGGTTGATATTTAGCAAATGTGTCTGAGCTTAACTTAGAAAAAGTTGAAGGTTGAATGAGGAAAAAATGTAACTTTTTCAAGTCTATTCAGTCACTTTATTTTTTTATAATAGACACTAAAATTATAGACTAAACCTTTATAGCCCTGTTGATTATACAGTAATCTATAAATTAAGGATTAAGTGCATCAACCTCCAGCAATCATTTTTAACACATTTGTTAAAAGAGGCAGCAAATATAAGCTGAAAGGAATATAATGTTTTATATATGTATTTAATGTATTAAAGAATTTAAATATTAAAAGTAGATGTATTTTGATATGAGGGGGTAATATATAGACTAATATGGAAGATTAGTTAAAATCAGTTAAAGGAAATGTAGTTAATATTGTTTGACATCACAGTGCATTTGTTTATATGATAAATCATCAATGCAGAGGTTTTTTACTGTGTGTATGCAAACCTGTAGTGTAAATGTTGGCTTTTCTATATTATTGTATTGGTAAATTCTGTAAGTTCTTAAACCTTCGATTGTAAAGTGCCTTGAGATGATCTTTGTTGTGATTTGGCGCTATATAAATAAAAAATGTATACCTGTGCTTAGAACTACTTGATTATTTACTATTATGCTGTGGGTCAAAATGAAATAGAAAATATGTTGTTAACTAACTCTGGCTTCAGCCTACATTCTTTTTGTGAAATATTACTGTATAACATGTTTGAATATCTGCACCAGTGTACACTTTGGATTGTGTACAGACACACACATTCAGAGTTGTAGTCAGTTAAATCTAAATATGTGTCTTGCTTTTAATTACAAGACCAAAAATAAAATCTAAAATCGAAACTTATTAAATTTGAGTCAACTCTGATTAACTAAACCATTTATGCACCCCTACACTGTCACCTAGCCTGACGAACTAAAAGAAAACTGAGCACCATTAAAGCAGGGATGTTCTGATGCTACAGCTTCAGTCACATCTGCTGTTACAGCTCTGGTTTTGCAGCCTGGATGATAATGATCATCCTACCCTCTGTCTCCAGCTGCCTGTTGTGGTGGGGAGCTAAATTGGACACATACAGAAAAAGAAAGAATGAGAGATTATATGGACAGCTTCATTCTTTTATGCTTCAGATGTCTCTTGAGACAAAAAGCTACTAACATGACGACCGCAGCCGAGCCTCAGTCACACACTGAATCCTGCGGCAACAGCGAGAGGCTGAAATGGAGCAAAAATTGAAACAGAAGTGAGAAAATGGCGAAAATGAGTATGAGAAGACATAGGGAGTAAAGCATGTGCATGTTCGAGCAATGAGGTGGAGATAAATGCTGGAGACAGAGAAAGTGGGAGAACAAAATTACACAAGTCTGAGAGTGTGCAAAAGAGAGTGAGACTGAGACAGTGTGATAAAACTAGAGAGGTGAGAATGAGGTGAAGGAAAAGGTCAGTGTTTGGATTGTGTCTTCTGAAGAATTTATCATCAGAGTTGAGACTCATTTGTAGCATCATTAAGCCTCCAATCACTGTGGATTAAAGCAGCAGGCAACAAAGCAAATATGTGTATTTTACAAAATATTCCTTAAAGACTAAACTGCTCTCTGAATCAAAAATTATTTGGTTCGATCGTTACATTGTTTACAAATGAGACCAAGGTTAATGATGATAACCTCTTTGTAGCGCTGGGAGTGTCGTTAATACAGATGTTGCTACATTTGCCTCCATATGTTGCTACATTTGCACCACAAAGGAACTACCAGTTTTCTCAAGCGTAATCTTATACTTATACATATACTTAAACTATCTCAGAAAGTATTGTCTGTTGTAAATACTTATTGAGGCTCAGTGGTGAACTCAGAAGAACTTCTGCGCTGTTGTCACTCACGTCCATGAATCTGATGCAGCTAACCAAACTTCACTGGCACAAAAAATAAGTTTATTATTTCAGCTTTAGCTTTAGCCTTAGCTTCAACATGGAACTTAGACCCTATTTACTCCTCATTTTAAGATGCGTCTGGGTGATCGGATCACAAGTGCTCGCTGTTTAGACGACAACAGTCAGTAACCTTCCTTTAGATAGATTTCTCTGCCCAAATGGAAATTTCTTGTTTCACTGGCACTCCTCGCACATCAGTGTTTATCTCCATGTTTCTTCAAGTATCTATTTTAATCACCAAATTGCTTTATCACAAACCTCTAACCACACAATGCATGAGGTAGAACAGCTTGACACCTTAAAGTGTACAGGTAAACTATCTTCTTGTATTCTGCAGTTAAACAAAGCTACTTTGTAGTAGAATCAGTGGACGTGAGCGCTCACTAACACATAACATATGGAAGAAGCTCCCAGAGCAGGTAAATGCAATTAAATCTTCCCCGAGAACCGTGTGCAAGAGCTAAAGGAGAGCGGTTTGATGTAAAACTGTTAACTAAAAGCTTGTTGCACTCAGGCAAAGGAACATCAAGGCTGCTGCTGGAGTCTCCCAAAGCAATTATCACTTTCTGCCATTACTGGAGCTGTGTCTCTGGCTTGGTACCAACAACATGTCCTGGACTAAAACCCTTCACAGGGAACAGGTTTGCATTATTATAGAATTACAGTGACTGTGTTTTATTTTACTATTTTTTGTAATTATTTTCTAAATTGTCTTAATCCAGAGACAAAGTCCATATTTTGTTAATGTGATAAAAAGTGATAAAAGTATTTTAAAGTACACACCTTTTGTGTATTTAGCATTCTCAACAAAAGTGAGAGAGATGTGTTGTTTACACATACTTTACACCTGCAGTGGTTCAGACATTGGAGATACTAACTAACATATTGTACACAAACACCAATAACTTTCACCAGTTGCAAGGATAGGGTGTTGTAGACTTGTAGAAGTCTCAGGGATGAAGCAAATTTGAGTTTATGTTGCTGTGTAGCTCTTGATTTGGTCAAGCAAGGTGTGTAAATTAGATTATATTTAGTCTGTGGTGGAACAAAACAATTGCTAATTCTTATTTAAAGCCAGAACCTTTGTAATAGAAGAGATGTGACGCTGACGGACCGAAAACTGACAAAATACAAACCAGTCTCCTAAAAAGTATACACCTATCTATCACCTATATTGTGGAAAATGTAATTGCAAATGGATGTTAAACTAATGATCACACGTTCACAATTAACATAAATGACAAGTCGCAAATATGTTAATACTTAACATATCCACAGGCAACGTATTTTTGGTTGCCAAAATATCTGATCTAAAACACCCACTTTGCTCTTCTGTGAAAATATCTAATCTTGCAGTACAACATCTCAATAAGTGACTCTGACTTTATTAACATCTTTTATGGTTGGGTTCAGGCACTGAAAGCACTGAGTTAGGGTCAAAGAAGGATTCGGCTTCACTTTGTCACCTCACTTCACACAACACCTTAAATACAAACATGATCTGTCTCTAACCCTAGCCAAACTGTCAATGCCTAAACCCAACCTCTCACAGGGCTGTGGGCTTGAACTCCAGTTGGCCGCTCCTCAGTCCTGCACAGTATCCATCCACCCTAAACACCTCTTTGTGACGTAGCATGACAACATAGCATGACAATGGATTACTTTCCAAAAATGTTATCACGATTGCAGTTTAAATGTGCGGGACCATAATTTCCAGGAAACAAGGATAGAAAGGAGGATTTAGCAAAAAAACTGCCATTTTACAACAGAGCCAGTATCAGTTCAATGCCAAGCAATTCGTGAAAGGTTGTTTTCACATATGTTAGCTAAACATCTGTTGTTATGTAGAAATTATAACAGTTTCCTAGTTGATTTAAACTTTTTACTTTAGGGGAAAAAATGTGTTAGCATCTAACTCTACAGTGCCATTGCCAGTCTCAATGGTCCTCCATTGTTGAAAAAGAGTCAAATCCACTCTCATTTTCCAGAGGATTTATTGGCATGATGAGACTTTAAACTCCCAAGACAGTGTTCAATCAGCTTATTGATCCATCAAGCTATTACAGAAACCTTTAAATGTCTCACCATTAAATGAGCTATTAGAGCATCATGTAAAGCTTGAAATTCACAGATGGAGCCATGAATTAACATCTTTGTTTACATTTAAAAACAAAGCTCATTTGTATTTGTACATTTCTTGTAGCAAATTAAGCAGTAAAATGTCAATCCAATGCTGAATATTTAATCATCTCATTTTGTATGGTTAATAAGTAAATTTGCTAATAGAGGCAAAACTGGCAGCAGCATTTTTCCTCTTAATTTGACATCGTTTAGAATTAGTTGCTCTGGCTGAGAATATGCAACACAATCAACACAATGCAATCACATGTATTATTATGTTTTTTATAAATCAAATGTTTTGTTCACCAACACAGTCAATGAGCAGTGCAGTTGTATATTAATATCAGACATATTAGAATATCTGCTGTTGTTTGCCTCCATCAGTTTGTCCACACTCAACTTCCTATAAGTTTCTGCATGAGTCCAGGTGCATGTTTGTGCCACCTGTAATGAAATTACAAGTTGACATTTGTGCCAAATTTAAATAAATTCCTTCCGGGGATTTAAGAGATGACATCTAAAAAACAATGCAAAATTCTATTGTATTTTGCTTATTGCATTTTATTGTGACAGCCACCATTCTTATTATGATAGCATTTCAATCACCAAGTTAATTGCTTAGCTTTAGCAAAATGTCATGACTAAAATCATCTGGACTTTTTCATATCAGATCTACCCATTCACATGCTTGGTCCTAGATATGAGTGATATCTGATCTGTGGCCGTGCGACAGATCGCTATTAACATTTTATTTTTATTACCTAATATTTTCCCACTCTTCAGAATACGTGCATATTGCCATCATCATATTGTCTCTATTCTTTGACAGTTTCTGTAAAAGACTAGTTCTATAAAAGGGTCTGTTTTTCCTGACAGTTTTCATGCAAGTAAACACCTTCACTGGGCAGATGTCATCATTTTCAGACTGTATGTATTTTACTTTGGAAAGGTGAATGCACTTTTTACTGTGTGTTGTGATTCACATGCAGCATCTTCTCTGGTGTCTGAAAATAAAAACAGCTATCTAAACGTGAAGCTTCACCTGCTACCTGAGAGGAAAGATTTCAGGTCAAATTTGTGGCAAGTAGAATTTGTCCGCAGAGGAATTGTACATTTTCCTTCAGAGTGGTCGGCTTCAATATTTTGCTTTACTCTCTCCACTCTCTGGAAACATCTCTTCTCATGTCCACGGGGATTTCATGGTGGAAATAGTCAGATAGCACGCTAATGCATGTTTCCATGCACTGCTTGTCTCTGTTTGGTGAAAAGGAAGCTTGTGTTCATGTCTCTGCCTCTCTCTATATCACTTTCTGTTTCACACATGACACCACACACAGTTTGCCACTTGTGGGTGCAAATTGTGGCCTGGAAAAGTGATTTAACTGGAGTGCAGGTGGGCTCCAGTATGAACTGACAGCTATAGTATAGAAACACTTTAACTGTGCTAGTCACAGGTTGTAGATTTTGGTGAAACTAGCTATATTTGATCACTCTCCACTAAACTATACCAGTCTGATAAAGTGAAAGCGCCTGGTCACACAGCAGAAGAATCAATCTACACGTCTCCAAACTGAGAGAAGAGTAGTGAGTTTTTATGCACAGCACAGAAGCTTAAATCTTCTTATTACTTTACCGTAAATGCAATTTAATTTTAATTTGTGTATTGCAAACCAGTACTGCACTGTAATCAGCGGTGCCATCATGCTGTGCTCAGGATTATACTGATAATTATTAAAAAGCTATGTTACATCATTCAAAGACAAAACTAGCTATGTCATATAGGATTGCACTTGGTTGTCTCAGCATCTGCTGTACAGTTCACCTGTACTAGTGTACAGTAGATACTGTGATAACATTTGTTTGTCAGCATGAGTTGACTCTTTGTAAACTAGAAACTGATTAATCCAAGGAAATAGCAAATATTAAACCACTGCACAGAATGCAGTTATGCAACTATCATGGTGGTATTCGTTCAGTTTTGATTGATTGCATTTTATTTTCTATTACTATTCTATTTTCTTTTTGACCAAAGTGGATATTATTTTCTTTGTGCAAGTGATGCAGGAACTAGATTCAGTAACAGTTTAGAAAAATACTGTTCACTGGTTGGAGAAGCTCATTTGCTTGATAAAATTAACACAAAACACATCTGACTGAAAGTGATGTTAATGATACATCCATTACAGCACCACTGTGTGTAGCCTGCTGTTGTAGTTTGTATCAACTGTTTTTTGCAGATGAATTTAGTGCAGAAACAGAAAAACACCAGAAAATATAAGAAATATTTGTTTCTGTTCAATTGTGCTTCTCTCCTTCAGGAAACCGGGGTTATGTGTATAACTCATTGTTTCTAAACATGTGCCTGGCTCTGCTTCAGTGTGGTGTAAACAAAACACAGTTGATTTACACAGTGGACTTTTTATGTCACATAATCCATCCTCCATGCTCAACCCAGACACCAGCCCTCTCCAGACTGTTTCCACCAAGTAAGAATGCATCTTACTTTCTCCTGCGGTCAACACACAACTCCTAATTTGTCTCTTGTTTCCTGGGCAGCACACTGAACCCTGGACTATTGGCGCCGTAAAAGTAGCTGTGTGTCCAAAAGAATTCACTGATGGGTATTAATAAAGAACATGTAAATCAAATTCTGAATGAGGGTGGTGTTTTACTTTGTGACTGTAATTCATCATACTGCAGCTCTAGTTTTCATCAGTTTTAATCTCCATTTTATTGTGTTAAGCAGGTCGCCAAAAACTATTTTTCATCATCACTTCTGTTGATTAAATGAACACTGTTTTTTTGGTTTCTTGCCCGACAAGTGAAATTGCATCCAACTGGCTGTGCAGGTCAGTTTGTGGACCAATCACAAACTATCTATTCTGGCAGAAACTGGCTTGACCTACACTGAAAGGACAAGTGAAACCAGTTCTGAACTATTTTGCTTCTATATCTCATGGTTCGGGATATATGAACAGGCTCATTCCATATTTTACTAATGGCCCCCTGCACTGTCCACGGTAACGTCTGCTACTTTGGTGCAGACACCAGGCTGAACTATTCAACAAAACTGAGTGAAATACTTAACTGAACTTTAGTTGCTGAGATTTCCTGCTGCAAACTAACAGATAAACAAGGAAACAGGACTGAAAACAAAATTCTGGCAGATGTACCAAACAATGCCTTTGTTCTTCCTGTTGCTCTTATACTGATGCACGTGTATATATGCTCTCTCTCTCTTTCTCTCTCTCTCACACACACACACACACACACACACACACACAGAACCATATCAATCAAGCTATTCCAGGAAGCCAGAACACAGAGAGGAGATAGGCAGTGCCGCTCTCAGATGCAGGTCTGCCAAAGAAAAGCTGTTGGCTGCTGCCAAGGTTGAGCGAGCATATTGCCTCGTAATGGAAAAAGAACGGAGAAGCAGACACTGCACATTGTCTGAAACTCTATCAAATGATTCCTCTGTCTCTCCCTGCACACCAACTGCGACACAGTGTCTGATAATGGTAGCCGTGTGTGTACCTGTGTGTGCGTCAGACTGAGAGTTGTGTTTGTCATCACAGTCTGTGACAAAGATTTAGGTGTTCAGGCATTCGGTATGTCTGCCTGTGTGGTCTGACACCAAATAGTTGTCAGAGCAGCTGATGATCACTGATAAGAAAATTTTTCATTTTGCCAAACACAAACAAAGCATAAGAACACTATCAATGTGTGGTATTCATCCTCTCACAGCTGCATTTGCACCTCTTCCTAGACAGAGAAATAAACATTTGTCAGTGACACTGAAATGAACTATATATATTGCTACATTTCACACAAAATTACATTCCCATTATCACAAATAATCTGTCTAGATGAGTCCCAAATATCAATTTTAACGACACTTTGTGGAAGAAAAAGGAAAAGCAGTTGTAGATGTGAATGAAGTAGCTCACCACACATCACTGAGAGCTGAGGAGCATCTTAAGTGGGATTTTATTAGAGTATTTATTAGGTTATCTACTGAGCAATAGTTTGATGAAAAGTGTGTTTTTATTTTCTAAATCAGTTCCCCGGTTGAGACATTCACATCAGATGGCTGCCAAGTATGTTTGTAGATGTCAACCGACTGCTCTTTAGGAACATTCGGAGGTTTTTATGAAGGGCAGTCTGGCTGTTTGAGAAGAGGTCTTCTAGTAAGAGCAAGAGGACCGATTCAGTTCTCCAAATCCACACTGTCTCACCACAGATAGTGTAAATGTTAAAAATATGGGTATTAGAGTACAGGTGGGTCAAAAGAAAGATGAGGAGTCGTGTTTGGTCTATATGCATTTAGACAGTGATGTGATTTTAAGCATTTCCACTGTCTCTTAAAATAAATATTATGTAAATATATTTAATCTATAAAAATTATGATTGTATTCTAAAGTATTTTGTTTCAAGTTCTGAGGAGAGGATCATTTTAAATTTCTCAAGTTAAATATCATATTAATCAACTGTGGATTTTTCAGTTTTTAAGTAATTAAGTAACGTAAACTGCTTTGGATTGTGTCACATGTTTTCCCAGAGTAAAGGGGCCATATTATGCATAATTTCAGGTTTATCTTTTCACACTGAAGCTCTACTGAAATAGTTATGGATTATTTATAATATCAAAACAGCCTATTTGTCTGATAATGGGCCTTTATGCAGTGTTTGAAATGGTTTATGTTCGTTTTAAACAGTTTGTTTAAACTCATCTCTCTATACCACTGCCCATCCCAGCCAGCGACCAGGTCAAAATGTTGCTTAAACGCAGTGCCTGAACATCGCCCTGTTTTTCAGCAAGCTCAGAGACTACATAAACAAACTGCAGAATTAAATACAGTTTTTGTTACCTTAGTTTTATTTTTAATCATTAAAAATGTCAACTTTAGAAATCCAGCCATAAATGTTTTAGCCCACGTCTGCACTGTGACATTTGACAAGACAAACAACATCACCAATAAAGGTTACCAAAGGTAGCAAACTTTACTGTTGACAGACATAACTGACCTCTCTCCTCTACCATTTGTATGCAATAAATACAGCACAATACAGCATGATTACATTGACGTATGTGATATTCCTTGGACATATATAAAAGCTGGGATAAGGTTGTGTCCTCCAAAACCAAACTGTATCCACTGCTCTTTACAAAAGAAAAAGTTTTATGTATTACTCCTTAAACACACAAAGTACATCTAGTCCTGAGCAGAGTGCTAGGGAAAAGCTGTGTGGAAAAGGAGGCCTGTCTGGAATGACTGTCTGGAATGTTTCGGGAAGGTCTTTGGGATCCAGTAGGGAATATCTCACATTTTAGAACTGTGGCTTTGTTAAATATGGACACATATCAACATAACACACTGAAGGTAAATCAGAAAGTACAACAAGCACAATATGACTTGTTTAGTCTCATCTCTTTTATAAAATGTCCTTCACAAGCAAGACCAACCTAGAAATAAACAAGGCAGCAGGAGGATGCTCATGTTCTTTTCATCTGCTGCTAGCTCAGCTTTGCCATTGTCTTTGGTAACACGTACCACCTTTTTATCAGCTGCCGTCAGGTGCCGCACTATTATCTTTCATCATGTTCTAAGTCACTATCCATTATGCCTCTGCATGTTCATTTGTGTGCATGTATTGGTGTAAAAAAACATTCTCTGCACTTGACATGTAGATGTCAGTGTCACAGTGTTGGTGTCACTGTGTGCACACTTGAAACAAGCCTCAAAAGTGTGTGTGTGTGTGTGTGTGTGTGTGTGTGTGTGTGTGTGTGTGTGTGTGTGTGTGTGTGTG
>OMLM01015071.1:18190-42726 GCA_900302695.1 Helostoma temminkii | reverse complement strand
CATAAACAGAATAGCTTTTTTTAACAACTGTGGGATATATTTTGCAATGTTCTCACATTCTTTGTGTAATTTTGACTTCTCCATAGCCACAGAACGCAGAATTATTGATCACACAACTCTGATAGAGCCCCAGACATCTGCTCTTCCAGTCCCTGAGGATCTTCAACCCCAACTAGATCTCAGCCTCACTGAACGCCCACCAGTCAGGAGTGAAATCTCCCTCTTATCCATGGACAAGTATGACAACATCACAGAGCAAGCAGCCGTGCCTCTTGATCCAAAAGTCTGGAAGCTTTATAAGAAGTACAAATACAACATCAGGAACTTGTCACAACATGGAAAACACTACACTCCTACTGAGCATCCTCTGTCCTCTAAGGCTGCACAATTCACCTTTCAGACTATTACTCGGGGGCTACGTCTAAACACTGGTCTAAGTAGCCGTCATGCACTTAGGACTACGCTATCCAGCATTCAAACTCAGCCACAAAAGATTATCAAAACTAAATGTCCCAGTCACTCACTCTGTTCTGATCACCCTGCACAATTTGAGCAATCCATCTACCCTCCCAGAGACCAAAAAGACCAAAAGCCCATGTCTAAGTGGAGGAAGAGCCTGTATGCACTTATTTCTCTCCAGGGTTTCCGTTCTCTACGGGCAAGCTTGGTCGCTGCAGAGCATGCAGTGCAGCCTTCCAATGCCCGACAAGTTGTAACATCCATCCCCCCAGTGCAGCCAGACCAGGTATCAGTTCATCACAGGGTGGTGCAGAACATCAAGGTGAAAGATACTCTGGAGGTGACCTCCACCTGCTTCCATCATGTGATCCCAATGGCTGCCCAACACGGCTTCTTTACTCTGGATCACAGTGGGAGAACTCAGTATGGAAGGCTGCAGTTTGACTGGATAAGGGGACACGAGGAGGACAAGCTGCTGAAAGTGTCTGCAGTGAAGATCAAGGACAAAGCTTATAAAGCTTTGTAGACCAACAAAGCTTTGTACTGTCTTGAAACATCTGTTTAGCAACCTGTTCTGCTGATTTGGTCTAGCAATAAAAATTTCTATTGTACATTATTTTGTCTACATTACATAAATGTCTTTACTGTTACTGGATGCTTTGCCATAACATTTGATAGAGACATTCATGTCAGACAGGATCAACTATATTAACTTCCCTGATAACCAGTCCAGTGATGCTGTTTAGTGGAAATGGACTTGCTTGAAGTCCTTGGACACGTTTCACCTCTGATCCAAAAGACTTTATTAGTATCAACTGACTGTCTCGGACTCCCAATCAAAGACACATCATGCATGTTATGGTCAAAGTACTGTGAAACCATCTGAAGACTGATGTGAGTAGCTGATAAGTGGTGTTGTAGACCAGCTAGTTAAGCAGTGGCTTTAGTTTGATGGACATGGCTGTCTTAGAAGGAGTGAATCTTGTCTTTTGAGTCAAAGTCAAATTGTTCTGCCAACAGGTTAAAATGTCCATTTACCTTGTTACTTATAAGAAAAGTCTTTACACACATAGCTTTATTTGTTTCATGACATCAGTGTTTTTAATTTGACAGGATGTTCACATAAGTGGCAAAAGACCACGTGGTATTTTATCGTTGACGGACTGAGTAGTGTCATAGAGAATGTAAATAGACACATTCTGGGTTAACTCTTCGACATTAAAGCTGAAAAACAAATATGGCTAACATTACCTTACACATGCTTAAGTATAATATACAATAAAGACCAATACAACTAAAGAAATACAATATACTAACTGTACACTTGGTACTGACGCAGAATAAACATCTACTGATTTATTAAAGAATGTCTATGGAAGGCAGATATACAGTTTACTCAGGCAGAAATTATACATTTATTGAGATGGCACTGTGACAGAAATGAAGAAAATAGCATATCAAACATGTTTTTTCTGGCAGGAAGGTAGCCTAGTTGGAAATTCTATAGCTTTTGAAAATACTTGATGTGGAGAACAGCATATTGCAGTACAGCATTACAGAAAATGTCATATTTTTTATGCATAAAAAGTGTTACCTGCAAAAAGTCTGAGCAGCTGTAGTTGAACAACAGTGTAAAGAGTGTTGAAATAGTAATAACCTCTAAGATTTTCACAGATAATACAGTTCTGTTTAGCTACAGTACCTTACAACATTCATTCTACCTACAGCCAGTTCATGAAAGCCAATCAGTCAGTCCGCTTCTGTGCCCATTTAAATAGAATATATGCTGGATATATTACAAATATTGTGCACTGAAGCCTTATTTTAAAATATCACACGTTCACAGTCACCTAGCGTAGAGCTGCAAGTCTTTCTCTAGTGGTATCACACCTGTGTTTGAAGATGCAAGGTGTCAGGACATGTTGCTACTACAGCCCAGTGCACATTTAAAATCTGAGCAGAAAACCCATGTTTGGCTCCAGTGTTAAACAGCTATTCTCCAGTCATGTACAGAACCTGAACACTCAGTACAAAGCTGTAAAAGAGGTAGTTAGCTCACTCCTAACACTGTAACTTCAGCTGAGAATGTCACATTCAACATGAGCTGATTAAAGATTCTGCAGAAACCCCACATAATAAAACAATACATTGTAACTAATAAGGTCTGAGTGTTGGGCACATGAAGTTTAGAACTGATGAAGGACTGAATTTATATTTACATTTCTTCCATTGCTTTCACATCTAATAAGCACCATGTGACTGCAGAATGACCACAGAACCAGAAAGTGTGCCTGCGTACATGAAAACTCATCTTTGGCACCATCAAAGAGCTTTTTACTTCCATATTAACATCTCTTAAACCTTTCTGAGGCTAATTATATTGGATAGTGAATATTGCTGAATTTTAGTGCTGCTCTGTTATTACACTATCAATGAAATTATACTGATGCAGTTAAAAAAATGCTGATAACAGCGTTTTAAGGCCATTTTGTGTTTCCTGCTGACGAGATCCATCAGGTACTGTATATATGTATGTGAATGTGAAGCAGCATAGTGCAACACTGAGCGCAGCTTTAGTCCAAGTAAAGTTTGAAATCCTTAAAGATGTAACTTCTGCTGACTGAGTAAGTCACCACATCACTAGGGAAAAAAAGGAATTCAAGTTTTTACTGGACACAAGGCTGTGACTGACTGCACTCAAGGACCTGGTCGCCTTCGCCGCCCCCACCCCTCTGCAGAGCACTTTATCTGGCGTCGTTGAGCTGTCTAGCCACCGTCAGGATCTCCTTGGCTCCTTTGCTCAGCAGTAAGGTGGCCAGGTCGACCCCCAGCCGCTCAGCTCGGTCTTGGACTTCACCCGAGATCTTGTGTGCTGTGACTCCCACTCTCTGCACTCTCTCGTCCACCTCTTCTAAGTTCTGTGGCACATGCGCACATTGACAATATAAAGTCTGTAATGTTTGTGATGCCAAAAAAGACTTGTTTTGATTTATTTCTAATCATCCAGTTGTTACCTTGTCAGCCGCGGTGATGCTCGTCTGCATGGTGTCCTTTAGACTGTCGGATCCGTCCAAGCTGTACACCGCCCCCGTCAGGTAGAGCTGCAAAAACATAAACAAACAAACAAAACATGTTTACACTTGAACGGTTAAGGATGAATCTGTATCCACTATTTTTCCAGCCTCTCTGCTTTGTTTTTTCCTGGCCTCACACCCCTGAATGGCTGCCAACATTTCAAACATGTTTGAGCAGTTTAAATGTTTGGTGCTTTCCCCATGAACACATGAAAACTGGAGAAAACTGTTACCCTATCTTTGCTGGGGTAAAAAGAGTACTGCACTGATTTAGCTTCTGAGCAACCAGTAAACTAATACATAATTCCTGTGACTCTTTGTCTTTGCCAAAACTTAAGACAGCAGCAACACTGAGTTTAGATTTCACACTGCTGCCGATGGAGTCACAAAAGGCTTTCTACAACTACAGGCCTGCAGTAGTACACCGCTATAGCTTAAGACGAGACTTCAGTGTATGAAATATATTTATTTTTGATTTGATTTGATTTAATTTTGATTACTTTCTAAATAGCGTGCAAGCCATCAAAAGTTGCCACACAAAAAGACAGGAAGTTGGAGGACTGACACAGATTCAACTGTACAAGTTGTTACAGTTCAACTTGTAGAAATTAAAACCTTCTAAAAAACTGTAGCTAACAAGATATAGTTAAGACTCTTTACTCACAGAAATGAAAACATAAAACACAATGTGAAGCTAAATGAACAGAAATGGAGGCTCAGTCTAATTATCAGTTGATCAATAACAAAACAGCCATTTTGTGTGATGTGGTGGTGAGATCCAAAGATGGACCCAGCCAGGAAGTAGCAGTATGTGGATATGTCCTCCACAACCTGCATCCAGTGTGTTTCAACTAAAACTTATTCAGAGAAATCGGTTACATAAGTAACATCTGCATGTGCTGTTGTGTGCTGGTTAATCTGTGCAAGTATTAGGACTGCTAGAAAATACTGACTATCGCTATATTATGATTTGTGATACTGTATCAATTTTCAACAACATAGTATTGAATTTAAAATAAATGTAAAGGTTTGTGTCAGACAGTGGTTCATTTTGCTCCTTGTTTAAACTGAACAGATGTTTTGACTCACTGCAGTAGCTTACTTTCCCTGTATGAAGTTCTTCTCATGTAGTCTATGGCACATGCATACTCAGCAAAGCTGGGCTCACCAGGGGAATCCAGGTTTTTTAAATGCCACAGGCTTAATATAGAAACAAGGTGTTGTTGGTTGTATGACGAAGAACAATTAGTTCACAGCAGGAAGCCACTTGTAGGCCAGTTAATGTAGTGTGCTTTAATGTGAATCAGTGGATTGCATTTTTACATTTTTATGTGGTTATGATATTTAATATAAGTCTCTACTTAGCAGTCTTACCTGGCCATCTTTTACTTCAGTGTGTACAGCCACTGGAACGCTGCACCCTCCCTCCTAAACATGACAAAATGCTCACTTTAGTACATTGGGATTTGTCAAACTATTAGGAAAATGTGCTGAAGCGTGTGTGTGTGTATGGTGTACCAAGTGTTTGAGGAAGGCCCTTTCAGCTATGCAGCGCAGCACAGTGTCATGGTCATGGAGGACGGACACCATTTCCAGGATGTCTGCATCTCTGGCTCGAACCTCCACTGCCAGGGCCCCCTGAAAACCACACATTTTATTTTTATTTCAAAAGTTTTGTCTTAATTGGCTGTTAATAATTATTCTCCTCTTTCATGTTTGGGTCAAGGATTTCATTCAGGTTCTTACCTGTCCAACAGCGTACATGCAGTCTTCAGGTTCCAGGATCTATGAGCAGAAATCAGACACCTTGACTGTTAGGAAGAGGAATCAAATAGGCTTCACACAGTGGACTTGATATTATCAGGTACTGTACCTGGCTGATTCGGTTCTCCCAGCCCATTCTCTTGAGACCGGCAGCTGCCAGGATAATGGCAGCGAAGTCATCCTTGTCATCCAGCTTCTTTAGACGTGTGTTCAGGTTTCCACGCTGAGGAATACAGCTAAGGACAAAGACGAATATCCACTCTAACTGTCCACCCTCCCTCATGAGAACATTTGGCTTTTATCATGCTAATGCCTTCTAAAAGGATACAATATCTTTGAACTCCAGGTGGGGGAATCTCTTCTTCAGCTGAGCAGCGCGACGCAGTGAACTGGTGCCCACCACACTGCATAAAACACACATTATGAATTCACATATTCTTTTTCTACAACAAAAAAACAAGCAGTTAAATGAAACCTAGAGGAATGTACCTCTTATCCGGCAGAGTGTCAAGAGTTTTCCCAATATTTTTTGGATGTAAAACCACCGCATCATGAGGGCTTTCTCTCCTGAAAACACAAAATAAGCAAATATTGGTAGGTGGTCACAGCTGGACAAACGACAACTACAATAAATTTACACAACAAATGTGCAGTAATCTGCAGGACTAGGTTCCAATAAAGGGAGAGCTGATGTCCCACACATAGCCTCACTATCTCTTCTACTTCACTTCAGTGACTGTGGCATGTAGGAAACAATTAAGACCTCCTGAAGTGGTTTACACTGTGTCCACCTGTGACCAAGCACATTCCTTTACAACAGAAACAGCTAAGGGAGTTAAAGGATATGTTAACAATTCGTCAAGTCTGTCTTAAAAAATAGACAAGTGCCGGGGTGGAAATAGAGAGAGCAAGGTAGGGCAGCTGTCCACCCAGGGTTTATGTACCTGCTGCCCCCCCTCCTCAGTCTCAACCAGTTTTAATTGTTCAGCTCCTAAATCTGTGATTGGGCAACAAAATGACAAATATGTCTAAAGGCTGTTCAAGTCACTGAAACAAACATGACAGAGGAAGTTAGTTGTTTAAATAACTTCTTAACTCCAATTTAAAAGCTTGTGACATTTAAATATTTTTGACGAGTTTTAGCATTGGATGTATGTGAGTGTTTCATGTTGAATTGTACTGTCTGCTGCAATCTGCTGCCATCTTGGCCAGTCTTCCTGTGAAAAACTGGCTCCAAACCTCAAGTGATACAGAACAAATTTCTTAAAAATGTAAAAAGAAACAAACAAACAAAAAAAACTTAGTTGCCATGGTAGTGTGACAAACATGCTCACTCACAGGGTCAGAATCTTTCCAGGTTCCTATATGACAACTGAAACGTGTTTTACTTGCTGTAATCATAGTGGCCACACAGATATGATTTCAGTAGAGGTGATGGGAGTAAATATACACACTCTTTGTTTTGTGCAATAATTGATTCAAACATGTATGTAAAGCTAAAATGAGGCTCAGACAGTATGTGCTATTCAACTAGCACATACAGTAACACAACTCCCATGTTTGGTGTTAACATGAGCATGAGCTGATATCTTCCATGACATAAAATGGTGGACTCCTCATTAAAACACTGCTCCATAGTGAAATACAGTAAATTCTTGCTAAGAACTTACTATAAATTTTCTTAGTTTGTTGCCTTTTAAGTAGTAATGTTTTCTGTGTTTGTTAGAAGTCAGGTTACTGAGACTTTTGTGAAAGTTGGAGTTAGAGTGGGCAGTTACTTTTACTAATGCTCAGTGCATTGGCTTGAAAAGTGACTTTAAAACACGGCAGCAGGTGTGACAACACACAACTAACATGGCTCAGTTTACATGAATGCGGACCCCCTATTTGAGTGTACTCACTTCAGCACGGCTCCGATGGTGAATCCCAGAGGCAGAGCAGTGGGAAGATCTTTCAGCGAGTGAACGACCAGATCGACCCTGCAGCACAGAGACGGACACAGTCATGTGTACATGCTCCTTTTAAGTTTGACGGTATAATACAGCCTTTCAACCGTGTTTTGTTTTTTACTATGTACAAGGCAGCTGCAGAACAGAGGCACCTGCTACATCTGAGAGCTTCCCACCACATGGATTTTATCTGATCATATTCTGCTGGATGTTTGAGGGGAAGTTGTAGATGATGACTGTACTTACTGAGGCTATTTTATTTCAAGTCAAACAGTTGCATATTTCTCATGTCTACACATGCTGTTAACAAATGCATAAAAACCGGTAAACTGTTGTCTAATGATGTTTCTAACTGGAAGCTACAGTACAAGTATCTAAAGTGAAGCTGCATCAGTTAAACTGTGACAGCTGGTGAAACAATGCTATGGAGACAGTGTGGTGTCAGCCGCAGATCACACTAGTCACACTCACTCGTTCCTGTCCAGAGCATTCTCCAACTCTTTGGTGAAAAGACTCTTCTCTCCAATCTGCACAGAAAAACACAGCTGTTTGTCACATTGTTTTCTTTCACCTGGTATATTGTACCAGGCTGTATTCCACAATAATCACACATTTCATAGATGAAACTATTCATAACTAATTCATAATAGAGAAAACAACTGGACATTAAAGAACAGTAAAATGAATCCTGAGTGTGTGAATGCTCAGGATTCAATCTTCACCTTCGATAAAGCTGTGTCAAGGATTTTGTCTCCTGTCGTTGACATTGCAACTGAAAGGCACAAAATTAAATGGTTGGTTTATGTAATTCACAACAACCAACCAGTGAAAACACCAGGAACAAAGCCACAACTATGACTTATGACACAATTGACAGTTAAAGTTTATCATTAAGTCAGATACATTCAAATCGTGTTTTAACAATATGAGCTTGACTACAAAATTAAAGGAGGATTGCTAAAAAAGAATATATATATATATATATATATATGCGCATGTTTGGAGCGAATCTCACCTATTTCCAAGTGGATGTCAGGGTACAGGTCTTTCAATGTTTCAGCCACGCTGTCAGTCTGGATGCGAGCCAACTGAGACAGAAGAATACAGTGTTATTTAACTTTTGCTACTGATGCTTGGAAAACATTTAACTGTCAGCAACCATCAAATCAGTTTGACAGGCTGCAGGAGGAGCAGCTCTTCTATCTTAAACAGACACAGATGAGCCAGAACTGAGTTATCTCTGCAAGAAGAGCTGCAGACATCTTGCTCTGCTGTATCTAAACCAACATGGAACAATGATGCATCAGATAATTCACAATTAACTGACTCGCTCAGGCTCTACGTGATTATACCTACAGTTAAAGTGGAAATGACCCAAAAGTTCAGAAGAACATAACAGAAGCAAAGCTCAGAATTCAATCTTTTACCTGGCTTTTGCGGGTTCCGATCCGAATGACCCGGCTAACCTTGCCATTTCCATCCTGCAGGGATAAATGAAAAGTTAGGCAAAAGAGTTCCGCTGAGCCTCTTAGATGTTCTAAGTCATGACCAGAGCACATTCACAAGCACGTTTACAAAAGCGCTGGACCGTTTTCTCTTCTCGCCTCACCCTGATGTACTTGTAAGGTCCTTCCTCCATAATTCTGTGTGTAGTCTGCTCTGTGGAGGCTATTGTGTCCGCTGCGTAGCTGGGGCTGCCTGCTGTGTCTCTGTAAGGAGCTGTGCTGAGGTCATATAGCCTCTAGAAACTGAACAGTAGTCTTTCTTTTTTAACTGGATACCCCCTCCTCCCCAGTACCCCTCCCTCCTTCAGCATCTCCACCCCAAGATATCTCTGCTTCCAAAAGATAAGTGTGCCAATTCACTGAGTCCGTTATAAGAGGCAGGGAGGGGCAGCCTTGGATATGAGGTGTGGTCAGAAAGTCATCTGTGAGCAGAGTCCTGTATCTGAATGTTGAGCAATCGATCACCAGCCAGCAGCCATAGCTGAGACAATACAGTCACAAGGACCATTTTAAACTTGTGACTGCAGTTTCTTGAAGACACACTGAACTAATAAACCATGTATTAAACCATGTATGTATAAACTGAGCTGAGTTGTCTTGTCAATATGTGTCCTACAGTAAAAACTGCAGATTTTACTTTTATATTATTGGGTATTACAACTCCATGGCTAAGTTATGAAATAAAAACAGAGACAGACCATTCCTGCATTTATTTTCTATATCTGATTACTTATAACATTGTATCTAGTTCCATAGCCCTAATTACATTAGGTTATATGGCTAAATATGATTTGACAGTTACCAGTAGTCAGAACATGAGCACTGTAGATCAAACATGACTTCATCTAATAAAAATCCATAACACTGGCGGGAACAGTCAGTGCTGAACTACAGGACGTGTCTGCTTGTTTCTTTTAGCCGAATAACACACATTCTTTTCTTATTGATCCATCAGTATTAATATAATATAGTATTATATTTAGCTTGGCTTGTTTAGGTTATCACATGAACACAGACACGTTGTTTTGACTGGATCTTAGTGTCGCTTTTATATTGTGGTATAAAGGTCCGTTCACAAACCAGATTAAAGCATCTGACAAATTATAATAATATATAATCTGGGGAAATGGCTAAACAGCACAGGTTAAACCTTTTAACACTTAAATCTTTACGCTGGTTTTTCCTACTAGATTGTGTTCGATAAGAATAAACGCCCCCTTCTTTTCACCGTCCAATGAGAGGCTGAATACTGAAACAGACGCGAATATTAACCAATCATCAAGCTCCAACCGACGCCGCATGCGGAAATGGAGCTCACCGTGTGTTCGCTTGCGATGGCGAGTGTAGTGTACAGTGAAAAGCACCGGGTCGGTCTGTGAAACACCTACCGGAGAACTGGCCTCCTCCGACATGCTGGTCACACGCTTCACTCTGCCGGTGCTGAGCGAATCAGGGGCGCGTTTTTCTCGAACAGGATTTTAATAAAAGCACGAAATCCTTCAAGCAGTCAGCGCTCACCTGTCACACAGCGACTGAATGAACGCGGAACTCTTGGTGTCCCGGCTAGAGGTCATTTCCTTATTCCGTCTGTCAGTTTCCTCCTGCGGAAAGCGACGAAGAGGCCACGTTCATATAAAATAAAAGCCTAATTTGTGCCGTGCAAGTGTTTATACTTTTTATAAGGCAGTTATAAAAGATATCCAACTTCCCTGTAACTTCTGGTCTGACTGCAATATCATATGGAAGTAAAAGTACACACTTTAAAAGGTACTCTAATACCACTGTAAATTCCAAAATAATTAAGTCCTACATTATTTAACATCGGTATAAAGTAAAAAAAAAACAAAAAAAAACAAAAGGTCCATTGAATTTGATGCTGTAACATGTATAAATGTACAAGTATAATTCAGATTTGCTTTTCAGTT
This sequence comes from Helostoma temminkii, assembly GCA_900302695.1. NCBI lineage: Eukaryota > Metazoa > Chordata > Actinopteri > Anabantiformes > Helostomatidae > Helostoma > Helostoma temminkii. The sequence goes on along the minus strand of OMLM01015071.1, from coordinate 32,050 downwards.
GTGAAAATTATGGCAAGGAAAATGAATTAGTAAGTGATACAAATATTCACAGATATGTGTTACAGAGACAGCAGCTGGGAAAGGTGGAGCTGATTTTCAGCTGTTTCATCCCTAATAACACATCAGAGTTTATTAGGTGATTACAATATTATAATGTAATATGGAGTAAACAGTAAAATATTTCTCTATGAACTTTAGTGGGATAAATGTAAAATAAAATGGTAATACTGTAGAGAAGTACTTTAAAATCATACTTTAATACAGTACTTGAGTAAATGTACTGATTTTCTTACCACCTCCGAGCTTTTAGGTAAACTGAGGGTTATTGTTATCATTTTATAAGTCTATCTTTTCACAGAGCAACTAACCTGTCAAAACCATTTAAACTGATCTACAGGTAAATACAATTTTCTACTTTGCGTAATGTGAACAAACACAATTATTATTGTTATTATTATTATTAGATAGTAATGCAGGTAAGTTCCTTTAAATCCTACCAGTATTTCCACTATGAACTTGCACGTCGAGTACCACACCTGTTTTCATGAGGATATCAGAGAAAGAGCAGAGCTGACTGTGGTTCTCTGGGATCAGTAGACAGTTTAAATGATGACCTCTGGTGAACTGAACAACTTACTGCAACTTTAAATTGTTCAACACACACTTGTCATGGTTTTGTTGCTTTCAAGCAGTTTTTTACTCCTGTATCACAACATTACTTGGTTCAATTAAAACCTATTGTTTTAATGGTCTGAAGTTAGCACAGAATAATCATAAAGGTTTTAATGTAGTCCTGTTAGGAGTGGCCACGATGGTTGACCTAATAGTGTGATCTGTGTAGTTTATTTACAGCTCTAAGAAACTGAGTTTGTTTTCCTATGCGTCAGTTTATGCTGTGATATCATGAAAATGGTCAAACTTGCACTTTTTGACAATTACAACTTAGTGTAAGCAATCAATTTAATCAGTATATTCATTATTTTATAAATGTACGTTTGACATTGTAAAGGATTTCTGTTAGGAGGTATTGACATAAGGGACTTGTTGAATGTTCCGTCAGAACTTCAAATATTTTAGTGTCATTTAGTTTCATAACACCTTCGGTTAAACGGAAGAAAGATAAAGGGTGTACACATTAAGCTAGTAAGTTGGTGTCACCTAAGAAAAAGATAAAATTAGAAGAACAATAAGAGGCAGAAATGCAGGAATAACCTATTTATGCAACAAGCCAACATGTTGGAGCACACGTCACTGGTTTCCACGGTGGGATGATCTGGCGCTGCTCTTCCGGTGGAGACGTGGCTCTGTGCTGCTGCCATATTGACGCTAGCTAACAATCACACAAGTTGAAGTCAGCTGTATATTCGCAACTTGCTACTACAGAGAGACTAAAAAGCCCCAAAGCAAGAAACACGAGAGACTATAGATCGACGTACCGTAGAGAGAGACCAAAATGGTGAGTGACCGTCGAAAGTCGAGATATTTTTCTGACTGTTATCGGGCCTAGCGTTATCATAACATTGGCTAACCTGGAAAGTCGCTAAAGCTAGCTAGGTATCAGTTAGCTAGGCTCTCCAAAAGCGACTGAAGAGATAAAGACGTTTTTTTACTTTGTGCTGTCAGCGTCAATATTATGTTCGGATGCTAAATTGAAATAAAGAAGCTGTCGTTTAATTATATAGAGCTAAATTTCAGGCGGATAGGCGGTACTGAGTGTGCAGACAGTGCTGACGTTAACTAGCTTCACAAGCTAGCGCTAGCGTTAGCTCCTGTCACTAGCCGGATCTAAGCTAACGTTACCTCCTGTCAGATTGTCCGCAGCCAGATAACACTGGATGTGGTTTCTAAATAAGCTATACCTGTAATTAATCAGATGCGACACTTGGCGTTAACCACAGATGTTGCTTGTCCATGTCAGTTTAGATCCATTGCTGTCGGGGTTTTCATTCTCAAGCCATTGTGAATTGAATGCAGCTGTTTCATTCATGTACCAAAGGGGAAGAACATGTCATTAATATTAAGCTTACTTATACTGAACTACATTGCCATTTGTTAAAGTACATGTATTGTTGCGGAGTCCTGTCTGTGAGCTGACTGTGAGTATTTCACCAAACACCATTCAAAAATGTGATGATGTACTGTTAAGTTGGGTTGTTCCTGGTCAGACAGACACGGCAGAAAGAGGACTCCAGGTCTGCAGAATCAATTTTTACTATTATCAGATTCGGCATAAATGTTGTCTGTGTTAACTGCTCTCATAGTCTTCACTAGTTCAAAATATTTGTAATGGGTCACTTTACAGTATGAAATTTTATGCAGCTGTGTTATGTGCAAGATGAACTTGCAGCAACACAGTCAAAATTTGATTGTTGTTTAAGTTTACAAGTCTCAGTCTCCCTTTAAAGAACCAAATGTCAGTGAGTTGTATGGAGATCTCAAGTTCAAGTAAAGACTGCTGTTTACTTCTTTAGTTCTCTAACTTATTTTTGCCTTGTGATAACATTTGCATGCTAAGACTATGCATTTTTAGCTTGTTATCACTAAAGGTCTGTAGACAGTAATGTTTGAGTTTCCTGTTCACCAGGTGCTGTTGGCAGCGGCGGTGTGCACCAAGGCCGGCAAAGCCATTGTATCGCGGCAGTTTGTGGAAATGACCCGGACACGTATCGAGGGTCTCTTGGCTGCGTTCCCTAAACTGATGAACACTGGCAAGCAGCATACCTTTGTGGAAACAGACAGTGTTCGCTATGTGTACCAGCCACTGGAGAAACTCTACATGGTCCTTATCACCACCAAGAACAGTAACATCCTAGAGGACTTGGAGACACTCAGACTCTTCTCCCGTGTGGTAAGAAATGCAGCCGATTTTGTGTTTCTGTCTATGCCAATAGCCTGTATTCGATGAGATGTAAAGTTATTGTCACATGGCAGTGTGTATACTCACATTATATAGAAATGACAAATTTTTTAGTAGGGTAACTGCAGATGAATTGGTGCAGATCTAAATTAGCTTTTGTGCTAAGCATGGTGCTTGTGTCACTGTAAGCATTTGTGTTTATTAGCGTACATTGTTCCTCGTTTATAAAATCATAAGCAGTTGGTTTATAGTCCAGTTTTAAACAAGGTAAATACACATCTGTACACACTTTATATAGTCACTGTGGCCTTATGTCTCTCTTCATGTAACTGTACCATAACACTGTTGCTGAAATTATCCAACATACACTCAGTGGATATTTGTTTAGGTGGCAAAAACTAATGCAATCTAAAAGCTAAGCTACTTTTTATAAAATGATCCCACACCTAAATCAACAGGTTGGAAACAGTTTGAACAAAGACATTGACACTATCCACTTGTATTAGACTCCCCTAGGTTTAGCTCAGTGTAAATAATATGCTGCCAACTGAGTGACTTTATAGGCGCAACACAGATACTGGCTTCAACAAAAGTGGGGGAAAAAAATCACAATTATAAAACAAATCCCTGTCCACCGTTATGTCTTTCTTTTATTTTTTATTATTAACTGTGGTGTATTAGGAAACTTCAAGCCATCAGTCAAGTTTCCAGACTGCATCCTGTAAAACCTTTAGTAATTACTTGGCAAGCAGATCGGTTGGTCAGGTAAATTTGTAGACAAACAGAATATCCGTCATGTCCGTCTGTCATCCTCTGTCTTCCTCCTTTATTATCCAACAAACACTGTGGCTACACAAATAATGACACATGTGAGTGAGTTCTCACATTATTTCAATGTAACAGACTGGCCTTTGTTAAATACTCAGATTCTGAATTGAGAGGAATATTATTTTCTCCAGTCATAGAATTAACATAAAACAGAAAGAAGGCATTTATGCCACTAAAGTCTTAAAACAATTAGAGTTGATTTAAGATCAGTAAAAAGAACTAATCCTTAAGTAAACTGGTTTTATTCAGGATGAAATACATGAGTGCAGCTGTCACTCAGTAGTCAAATGTTTAGCCTAGCTTTCCAAGTTGAAAACCTTGCTGTCACTTTTCTATTGCATTTGTTTCTCACAACAGGTGTGTGAAATGTAAACGTGTTCTGGTTCAGTTGGTTGTTGTTAATTATCTTTCCCCCGCCTGTTCAGATCCCAGAATACTGTCGTGTGCTGGAGGAGAGTGAAATATCAGAGCACTGTTTTGACCTGATCTTCGCCTTCGATGAAATTGTGGCATTAGGCTACAGAGAGAACGTCAACCTGGCTCAGATCCGCACCTTCACAGAGATGGACTCCCACGAGGAAAAGGTTTTCCGTGCTGTCAGAGAGGTGAGATCACACTGTCTTGATGATAAAAATTGAGTAATTAAGGCACTGGCTAACATGAAAAATAAAGAATTAAATGAGGTATCTCTGTGTATTAGAACCATGCATTTGTATTAATGATGTTTATTCCACAGACCCAGGAAAGGGAGGCCAAGGCAGAGATGAGGAGGAAGGCCAAGGAGCTGCAGCAGGCTAGGAGGGATGCTGAGCGCTCTGGAAAGAAGGTGCCAGCATTTGGCGGCTTTGGTAGCGCTGGCATGACGAGCATGTCCTCAGGCTCCATCATCACAGACACCATTGTTGAGCCTGAGAAGCCCAAGATCACACCTGCACCATCCAGGTACACACATCAACTGTGTTTTCAGCGTGTAGCTATCACAGTGGTTTGCACTGCAGCACACAGGGAGTTTTGAAAAAAAATATGTTGTTTCTTTTTCTTTTCAGACCCAGTGGACCCAGTAAGGCTCTGAAACTGGGTGCTAAAGGGAAAGAAATTGACAACTTTGTTGACAAGCTTAAGTCTGAAGGTGAAACCATCATGCCCACCACAGGGAAGAGAGGTTCAGATGTATCAAAGGTCCTGCCACCACCAGTCAATGTGGAGAGGTACAGAAACATTGTAGTCTGTATGTTTAACTAATGTTCATTCCTTGAACAACTTGAATGATGATGAGTTCAGGTTATGCTTTATATAGTCTTCTATAATTGCTTTTATTCTGTTTATTCAATCTATTTCAATAATTCATGACATTACAGCCTTTATTTAGCTTTATTAAAATGTATTTAAAGTTTATTTGTTTAACCAATAATGGAACCTCCTGGTCTTCTATTAAGGAGCTGCTTATTTACCATTAAATAATTAACTTTCCACTTTCCAGTGAGTTTTACTTAAAGACATTTTGGATGCGTTTCCTCTCAGTGTACATTTGCGCGTGGAGGAGAAGATCTCTCTGACTTGCGGTCGTGATGGTGGCCTACAGAACATGGAGGTGCTGGGCATGGTAACACTCCGGGTCACAGATGAGAAGAATGGACGCATTCGCCTCGTTGTCAACAATAATGACAACAAAGGACTGCAGCTGCAAGTAGGTCAACGCTGACTAGTGACAGTTCTTAGAGAAGACATTTGTCATTTGAAAAATATTTCAGTGCTAATGAGTGTAATGAGTCTGGTGTACATACCTGACCCCGTGCAATTTCTGATTGTAATAAAGCAACAGACACTGTTACTGAGTGTTGTGGTTTTTCTTCATCTTCTCTTCTCAGACACATCCTAATGTGGACAAAAAGTTGTTCACATCAGAGTCAGTGATTGGCCTGAAGAATCCAGAGAAGTCATTCCCTCTCAACAATGATGTTGGTGTGCTGAAGTGGAGACTACAGACCACAGATGAGTCCCTCATACCTTTAACCAGTAAGTGCTGAGGTTGTTTGTTTGTTTTGCACACCCCTCGATCGGGTCCGATACCACCCTGAAGTACTCGTACTTGCAAAACTTCTCAGATACCACATCCGATAACACTTTACGTCAAGCAGCACAGAGCAGATGAGACGAACAGGAAGTAAAGACGTGACACCAAATTTTCACAATAAAACATTGAGCTATGTGTAGAAGTCCCCCTGTAAAGTGTGAAAGTCTGTTTGATCAATGCCTGAAATATTGAGTCATTTGAAGTGATGCTACTGCTCTGGGTTTTATTTCATATCCTAATCTGAGGCATAACATATATTGTTGTGCTTTGTCACAATTTTGTACACAGTGAACACACCACCTTATTAACTGTGATACAAATCCTGTGTTTTCCTCCAGTGTCCTTGCAATAATCCAGTGCTTTGAAACTGCAATATAAATACATCATCATAGTACAATACCTGTGGCGTGCTGCAGTCTCACCCCTCTTATCTGTCCAACAGTAAACTGCTGGCCTTCAGAGAGCGGCACTGGCTGTGATGTCAACATTGAATACGAGCTGCAGGATGAGAGCCTCGAGCTTAATGATGTGGTCATCAGCATCCCTGTACCGTAAGTACACAGACGTCTTTGTGGCCTCACATAGCCTGGATTGACTCCTGATGTATATGCTAGTGAATTGGTAGCCACTGAGTATATTCCCGACCTAACATGTCTTAGCAAGTGTCAAATGTGTTGAGTGTCATCTATGGGGTGCATCATTTTATGAACTTAATAAGAATTAATTAAGTTAAAAATTAGACCGAAGTGGCCACAAAATACAGTTTCCTGCCTAAATAGATGTCAGACAGATTTAGCCTTACTGTTGTTTTCAAATTAAAGGAGATGCATCCACATTACGAGTTACATTTAGCACCACAAGTTATTAACAGGTGCTAATTAATGAGTTTCTGTAATGATGCGTTTACTGCAGGTCTGGTGTGGGAGCTCCTGTGATTGGTGATTTGGATGGTGAATACAAACACGACAGCAGGCGAAACATCCTGGAGTGGTGCCTACCTGTCATCGATGCCAACAACAAGACTGGCAGCCTGGAGTTCAGCATTGCCGGACAGCCCAACGACTTCTTCCCTGTCAATGTTTCCTTCGTGTCCAAGCGCAACTACTGCGACATCCAGGTGTGTTACTGAACTAACACCTCACTGGTTTTGTATGTGGTTGGAATAGCTGTCATTATGGTGCACACTGAATCCCTCATATTTAATCCAATATGACACCATGCAGAGGGCTGAATTATGCCTCTGAGTCCTTCACATAGGCAAACACGTGCTGGTTACATTTAGAGATGTTTGCATATGTGTTGCTGTTAAACTGCTACAATAGACATACATGTCCACTAGTGGGCAGTGTCATGTTTATTAAATCAAAATTATTGAAGAATTAAACTTGAATCACAGAGTAATCCCGACGTAAACATGTCACTAAACTACTGAATGAGGCAGGATGGGAATAAGACGAGAAAGCTTATCGACTAGCTGCTCTGTCTTTCTTTTCTGTTTGTTTTCTTTCTTTGTCCTCTTTTGTTCTTTTTGTTTGGGTGTCATCATAAAGGCGGGATTAATCAGCACAACATATGGTTGAGATATGGGAGGTCTGTACGTTTGTGAACCTGAACGAAAGCAAGTTCAGTAATGGCAATAAAGCACTTACATGTCTGTGTTTTCCTTTGTTTTTTTTCCCCAGGTTACCAAAGTGACTCACGTAGACGGTGACAGCTCCATTAGATTCTCTACAGAAACCTCCTTCCTTGTCGACAAATATGAAATCCTGTAAAAAATACAAAAATGTCAGAATTAAAAAAAAAATCACCAACAAAAAAAAAGTCCAAATCTATGCTACAAAGATTGAAGATTTCTTGCCTGCCCACCCTGTATACTACTTCAGAGACTGTACATCAGCAGGACTACGTCAGCCTTCTGGCGAAGCCTCTTCCAGCGGTGGAGCAGATCAGCAGTGGTGTATTTATATGTTTGTATGAGAAAGGATCATCTATATATAGAGTTAATTGAACAGGAAAAAACCAACAAACACACACACATAAAAAAGAAAACTACACTGATGCTGTTGTGTTCGCCAAGCTGAACTGTAAAGAGTAAGTAGAGGATGACTATGGGGACAGGAGAGGCCAGTGGCCAGACATCAGGTTGTCTGTTAGAGGGGCAAGAACAGGGACGTGAGGCCACTGGCATCAGTCTCCAGTAGAACAAGTGCTGGTAGTTTAGCATCCCTCGAGAATCATGCATCCTCCACAGCCTGTCTTCTTCACACTCGCATCGCAATGGTTCATCAGTTCCTGAACGAGGTTCTTGCTTTCTTTTTTTTTTCTTATCGCTAATAACTTCAGCTAATAACTGTAGCTGCCTCAATCATTATAAACCTGTCACTCTTTAATTGTTCAACTATTGTGATTTGCGCTATTGATATTCCACTTCAGATGATTGTTGTTTATTGTGGAAACACTTTGATTTATTCCGTTTGTTATAGTAAGGTAACTCTTTGGTTCCTTACTGAAAAGCAAAGTATCGCTGTGTGCTGATCATAGTGTCTCTACTACCTGCTGTAATCATCAGCAAAATTGTCCTTTCATTTTTAATATTTTTTACGGTTTGCTGTATAATTTGTCATTGTGTATCACTAATCTGGATACAGAGATTTGACAGGTCTTTATAAGGGATCCTTAGCTGCAGGGAAAAGTTAACATCAGTAAATATGTATCTCTTTAATATTCTTCTATTTTTCTTTTCTTTTTTTGTAACACCATTACAGCCACTCCTCACTTTGTTCACAAGAGGCGTTACATTTCACTCTGGTCCATTAAAATCTGACGATCAGCTCTCAGAGTACAAAGTACTTTGAAGGCGACCCAGAAACACCCAAGCCCCTCATCTAAAATCCCACAACGCCTGTTAAGATCTGATATGGGAGTGGATGTGTGTTGGCATCATAGCAGAAATGTACACACACAACAAGAATCAGGGACTGCTGCTCTCATACTCTCCTGATGCATCCAAACTGAGCAGAGCAACCACTGGAGCCTTCACAGTGGACTCTGCTGCTTGCAGACACCCTGGTTCACCCACCCAGTCATCCTTTACTTACGTTCTCATAGTACATCAGCATTATTCAACATTTAACATTTGTCATGTTTTTTTTCTTCTTTTTTTTCATTTGTTCTACCCAAACGTCAATTTAGCAACGGTTGTGTGGAATGGCTAGATTGAGCGTTTTTAACTAAATTACTGAAGGGGAATCTTAACATTCCAGTGTACAATTAGAAAAAAAATCTTTAATGGAATAAAATGTATTATTGAACATGTAAGACTTTTTTTTTTTTTGCAAGCCCAGTTAATACGTTTGTCTAATTAATTAATCTAATGTAATTAGCACTGCTTGGTAATCATGACTAATGCCACAGTATAGTGCAAGCTCTAGCTCTGTCTGGCTCTGGACATATTATGAATTTGATTCTGTGTGTGCAGAATTATAGTCTATTTATCATTTGCTTGTATTTTAATGGCATTTAGTAATCAGGTTAGCAGGTTGTCCAGACAGTGCCCTATGCAGTTACACGAGCCACCCGGGGAACTACTCCCTGTTAATTTTTCTCTTTCCTGAAGTATCTCATTTAGTTTTGTCTTGTGTAACCACACTCACTTTTAACCCCTCAGATTAATTTGTTCATGTAAAACATCATCCATGAGCATTAATCACGACGGTCACAGAAGCCTGAGCACCTGTGGAGCTGTGAGCCACAGGTTGGACGACTATATAAATCACTCCTGTCAGTTGAATGTGATAGATGATGACCCATCCATGGCTGACGCTGCCTTTCATCTTGTGACAACTACCACTGGCTCCGGCGGCCTTAACAGAAAAAGCAGTCGGGATAATGAATGGATGTCTGATTTCCGATTGTTCTTAAAGGCTGAAGCAGCTTCACTGGTGACTCACAGGTGACTGATGCTGTGAACCACGGTGGTTTTTGTAGGCACTCTTTGTGTTTGTGTTTGCAGATACAGGGAGTGGAGGGAGGGGTTAAAGGTCAAACAAACACCTTCAGATTTTAAAAAACAGCTCCTCTCTTTAGTCACATTAAGCCTCATTGTGTTAAGTAATATAGTAAAAATGTCAAACTAATCTTCTGTACTGTGGTAGAACTTTTGATCAGTTTAACACAACAGAGATCATGTACACATGTAAATGAGTAGAAATAGCCTTTTTCCATAAATACATTTTCTACTGGTGGATTGTGACAGATGAAGCTGAACAACCGTGAAGATGAGGTGAGTCAGATGCTGCGTGGAGACGCTGCAGGCCAGCAGATGGGTAAATGCTGGGAGAAGGAGAGTGTGAGGGGGTTTGAATGTGGGAGTGGGCAGCAGGTCTTTAAAGGGTCAGAGAGGATGTACCAACACCCATATTTGGACTGTGGGGTGTTGTTGGAAGAGGGGGGTGTTAATAGCAGCCTTCCAGTCATAAAACAGGGTGTGTCTGGTTTACAGATGAATGAGCAGGCTGATAAGCTTTGTGAAGGGTCTCGGAGGAGGAGGGAGAGTGGAGAGTGAGGCGACACTGGAGCAGACTGTTGTCTTTGGCATGTTAGACACAGTCAGCAGGCAGACTACTTCCACTGCAGAGCACAAGGTGAAACTGTTCGGATGCTTTAACCAGATTTTCAATCGACAGATTGGAGTTTTAAGTGGAGGCACTTTTCCTGAATGGAGAGCCGAAAAGTTGACTAACATCTCATCTCGGTCGCCACAAGGACAATGCTTAAGAAAGTCAGATTCAAGGTAGGAACATTCACCTTGTGCATCATAGTGAAGCTCATCAGGGATCTGTGGTTACCTTCTGCTGATTAAGCTGTCGAACATGTTCAGCTGGATGATTATCCATCAGTATTTACTCTTGATGACTTGTTGCACTTCTTGGCTTCATGGGCTTCAACATATTTTGCTTTTCCATCCGATTTAGTAGAAAATTAAGAAGAAAGAGGAGAATAACATGAAACATGAAACTCTATTACCATCAGAAATCCCCCGTATAACCATTCATGCATCCCTTTCAACCACTTTAAAGGACTCTCTATCCCACAGTCCTTGAGCTTCGTCTCTTTTAAGAACCCCTACAGTGTGTGCACGAACAAAGCTGTGTTGGGCCTCTGTTGGTCCTTCATTAGCAGCCCTGCCTGCAGTTCAAAGAGACAAACCTGCTGACTATGGGCTATGCAGTGACACCAAGACGTTAATTACAGCCCAACGACAGGAACGAGGAGCTGTAACTGCTGGCTCTCAACTTTAAACCTGAGTGGTTTACGGCAGTGGTGAATATGACACATTTATGCCTCTTGTGTTGTACATGTACACTAGTAGTGTTACCCACCATATTCCTTTCATTTACTATTTCCTATGTTCCATTGCACCTTTAAAACTAAACACCACAAAGCCATTTAGAGACATTTAAAAGACTTTTAGGAGCACATTTAGTGATTGTCACTGCAGGAGGTAAATGGGTTGATGGGGTCACAGGAAGGTGTGTAAGTAAATGTGTGTAACAAAGGCTACAGATTGTTTAGAATGAGCTTCAGATGATAAAGGACGACATGGATGCACGTGAACAAGTCAGGCAGAACATGTTGTTTTATGTCATTTACTCTATCACCTGTTGTTGCCAGCTGTTCTTTCCATCCCGTCAGAGGTGACGCTTTTCCCGTGCAGTGCGGGGCAGAGGGCAGGTACCCTAAAAGTGAGAGTGGGACCAAGTAAACAATCACATACTGTTGATCCACATTTAAAACCATCATAAACATGCATGTGAAACCATTTCAGCTTGGTTCAGCTTGGGAGGTATAAAAAAAAAAAGGAAAATTTGTGACATGATTGGACCAGTTTTTGTATTAAAATATGCCACAGACAAACTCAGAGAGGATATTGGATGAATTCTGTGTGTGTGTGTGGAATTTCCTCTGAGCGACAGTTCAAACAGCAGCAGGTCGGCTGGACATCAACTGTTCTCAGCAAATTTTTGTTTGGATTTCTGTTCACACTGTTCTGCTACATTCTGTGTCCAACCCATACTGATTTCAGGTCATATAATGTTATTTAAATGTAATTAATTTCTGGTGGTTTATGCTGGTCCATGATGTGTTCTTTTATGGCTGGAATGAACTTTTTTAAATCTCTGATCAGGCGATGGAGTCTGATAAAGCAGTTTTCTTAAAAAGTAAACTGTTCTTGAACCAGGTATTGAAAACAGGATATAGCGGTTAGCTTACATGAAGGCCATAAACAATCAAAAGAACAAGATGCTAGTGTTCTGGTTGTATAATGGAAACGTATGCTCGTTGTGCACAAGTGAAACGGATGACTTCCCCTCAGCCTCAGCCTAACTTTGTGTTTATTGCACATTAAAAAATGTTGACATGCTAACATGCCAAATTAAAAAGGTGAACTTGCTAAAAATCGGCATGTTAGCACTGTATCCGTGATAATGTTAGCATGCTTTCAGCGTTTAGCTAAAAGATAAATGGAGCTACTAGTGTGGTTGACATGATCAACTTGCAAAGTTATATTAGTTGAGTGATCAGTTAGATTAACCCGTGTGTGAATGGTTGAATGGACTGGCAGCGTGTCCAGGATGTACCCTGCCTCTTGCCCAATGACAGCTGGGTTTGGCTCCAGCACACCTGCATGATGAGGGTATTTGCAACGATTAAGCAGTTTGCATCCACAGCACTAGATGGCATTAGTGTTCTGTTTTTCCTCTGCTCTCTGTCTCAAACATCATCATAAAGAAATGATGCCTGAAGCTACACTCTCAGTAATCCTTCAGAACAGCAGTACTCCCAGACATTTGTCTATATTAAATCACTGCTGGCCATTGTCAAACATGGGAACACAATTTCAGCAATGAAAGAAGAAGCATAACATGAAGATTGACATGGAAATTACTGTAGGAATAGTAAGTCACTCGGGAATAGTGTTCAATAAAACATTTCTCTGGTGGAATATTGTAGGCCTGTAACAGAGCTGCAGCTTCCTTCAGTATGGCCCCAGGGCTGCAGGAGCAACATGTGGGAGTCTGATCCACCACCCATCAACTCCAAACACATCCTGGCAAAAAATGATGACCCATTTCCTTCAAATCTTTACATTCCTCCCCCTCTGCCGGCCCTGAATCACTTGATAATTGAATTTCCATCCCGGCTGACAGTATCACAGGCGAGCAGAAACGTCCTAGCCTTTTGTTAGCTGAGTGAGATGCTCCAATCATCTCAAAGGATCAAGTCAGTGCCCATCTAGGCCTTTGATGTTCATAATGAGCGCTTCCCTCAGCTCAGCCCTGCAGCACTCGCTGTATGTTTCTATAAAGGCGTCAGGATTTGAATGGGTGTGTGGGTGCTTGTTCGGTGCAGGGGAGGGGGAGAGCAGAACCAAATATGCTTTTCATTAAAGATGAAAGGAGCTAGTGCTTTTACAGTCTCAGACGCCTGCTTATGCTAAGTGCAAGGGTGTGTGTATGAGTGCATAGACATAAAAGAGAAATTTACCTGTGACCCCCCGTGATCTGTGGATACTTGGGGGATTGTCCATGCACGTGTGACTGCACTACTTGTCTGGTGTCCTTTATACAGCATTAACAAAAGGTTTTGAGGCTCAGTGCCATGTCATATTGACCAGCATCATTCCATTTAAACAGATGTCAAAGCAGAAGTGTAAAGCACAGTTTATGGTCTTGCATTATACTTCTCATTATGCTTCTCTTTGTATAGTCACTGCATGCGTATCACAGTTGTTTAAGAAAGTCTTGCACATAATCATCTGAGAGAGATTAAGTTTTCAAATGCAGCAACATCAATGATGAAATGGTCTGTACATAACCAATCATTTTACATTTTTTTTACTAATGGAACAAATGTCTACAGTAATGGCCAAAACTTTTGACAGGGAGACAAATTTCAAGCAAGAGCCCACAAATTGTGATCAATTTTGAGCATTGATAAGGCAAGAATGGATCGCTATCAGTCAGGATTTGGTCCAGAAGCTGAAGTCCAGCACACTGGAGCAAGTTGCAGCAATTGTGAAGGAGAAGGGTCAACACTG
>OMLM01015067.1:21540-33058 GCA_900302695.1 Helostoma temminkii | reverse complement strand
AGCAAATCACAAAGACAATTATCTTAGATAAGAGTAGGCTAAACTTATCAGTGCAATAAAACTAACTACATTTAATGTATTCATTGAGACTGGGATAAAGAAGCTGACTGTCCTATTGTACCTTAACTTTGACTGATGTCTGGCTTTATCATCTTTTCTTCAGCATTTTAAAACTTTGCACTGTCAGCTTTAAATTACCCTCCCACCCCCACCCCAATACCCTAACTCCCTGTTTTCACATAACCAGACCCCCCCTCTCTGTCTCTCATTCTGTCCTTCTGCCAGAGCCTCATCTTGGGAGGAGGTTAGGTGGCCCAGGCGCAACCAGCTGGTTGCACCAAAAAGCTGCTGTACTCTCTAATTACTTTCTGTCTATCATTTGTTACTGTTCTGTTCTTCTTTTCTCTTGTGTTCTTTCTCTCTACACTTTCTGCTCACCTCAACCTACTGGAGGTTTCTTCTGTTAAAGTGAGTTTCTCCTCTCCACTGTTTGCTCCAGCAGGATTTGTTGGGTTTCTTTTTATATAACAATGAATATGGATATAACTTAACTAACTTAATTTATGAAGTGCCTTGAGGTGACTTGGCGCTATATAAATAATAATGAATTGAATTAAAATCTTGACCAAATGAAAATTCTCGAGTGTATTTCAGCCATAAGCAGAGGAGCCTTTTCTATATTTCTATCTCAGAGTAGTGTCTCCCAGTCTTCCTATCAGGCTCTAAACTGAATACATACAGTATGTACCCAAGAGAGAACACCAAGGATAACAATAGTGCTCCAACTACACAACTGTTCATAATACTAAACAGTGTTGTGTGCAATAGTAATAACTGAAACCAAAGTAGCCTTTAGTAGCTTTTGTATTTAAAGGAATAGCGACACAATTTTGAAAAGGAAGTGGCACACGTCAATGATTGGTCGGACTTATGCCCATGCAACAACATAGTGTCTTGCTGTAATCCAATAAGTCTTCTCAAATTACTCCAAACCCAAGTAAACTTGCTTGCAAGTCTAGCTAGATTGATGTGCTGCAGCTAGCTTGTATAACTTAGTGTGGATAATGTTTGTACTCTGGACTTTGTCTTATTCTTTTTTTACCTATTCTTATCATTGTGAAAGACTATACACCATATGCAAATGGGTCTGTTGCAGGGCTGTGTACTGGCAAAAACCTGGTGATAAGACACATATTACGATACAGAGGTCACTAATAGTATTTTTATGAAATCAGAATGTTCATTTATTTTAAACGCAACACAAAATTAAACACCGTCTGCCACAAATCGATAATAGATAGAAAAATCAATACAGTTTTTTAATGATTTGATACAGTAATACAAAACATAATTTTGCACTATTTGATATTTTCAATATTTCTTTATATCACTAGTCTGTTGGACTGCACACTTTTGTTTAATGATGTTTAAAAAGACACAACTATAAGAAATCAGCTCACATGACATCTCAAAACAACTCTGACACCAGTTTTAATTATCTCATCCCCATTGAAGAGACTCTTCCTGCAAGGCACTTAAAGAAAATTGCGGAGCTAAATGATTTGGCTTCAGGTCTGCCTTTACCTTCCTGTCCTCACACTTTTTCCATAAAAGGATGTGTGACTCCCCCAAGAGAGCCTACTGTTTAATTTGGCATCTCGCTCAACTGGGACAAAGTACTAACACACTGTCAATTCACTCTTTGTTCTTAACCAACCAGGTGGGCAATCTCGCATCACCACTTATCTAGGTATGTGCTTGTGTGTGTGTTGTTGTGTCACCCACAGCCAAAACATTTACACCACAGTATGAGATGCCAGGCTGCAGGCAAATCAACAATTAAACCTGGTAAATAAATAAACCATCTATGAATTATGTATTCTGAATACAGGCAGAGGTGCTATAATGTTAGAGCTGCAGGCATGTACAGTAATGCTCTTTGCGATATCGGGCTGAAAAGATTTCCTATGAGTCAGGGATTTTGGGCATAGAGCAATTTGAAACCAGAGAGCAAACTATATGATCTGTGCCTAGTATATCTATGTGCATTTGTGTGAGAATGTATGTGTGTGGTGCCACCTCTTAAGTCTAATGAGGGAATGTAGAGATGTGTCTAATGACTTATTCCCCAAAAGGGCTGACAGAAATACAGACAGACACAAGGAAAGACAGGTAGTGCAAACCTGCTGAGTAAACTGAAGAAAAGAAGCAGAAATTAAGGAAGTAAAAATAAAAAGACAAATTATGTGTCTGTTCTTTGCGGAAAAAATTTATAACAACTGCCAGTAACATTTTAAAGGTAGCCACCTCAAGAATCTGTGGTAATTATAATACAAGCAAGGATAAAGTTGACGTTGTATTTAGACTGTCCGATTCAACTGCATTAGCTATATGTTGTATCCATGACAAAAACAGTCCTGTAACATTACGGAAATGGTGTAATGTCAAAAGACACCTGCTGGCATAGGGGTGCTATTTCAAAAAATTTCAAGAGAAGCCTGGCAGATTCCATAGTGTTACTATTTGAAGAGCTGCTCTACAGAGTCATATAAGAGAGTAGGGACAAACAACAACCTCATTTAGGTTGGAGAACCTGTTGCTCTAACA
Organism: Helostoma temminkii; assembly: GCA_900302695.1. NCBI lineage: Eukaryota > Metazoa > Chordata > Actinopteri > Anabantiformes > Helostomatidae > Helostoma > Helostoma temminkii. The sequence continues at coordinate 30,451 of OMLM01015067.1, read as the reverse complement.
ACTTCTGGTGGACGATAAACAACAAAGCGTTATGTATTTATAGTGAACTAGAATATGCTAGAATAGAACACAGTACAACAGAAGAGATTCAAATGTTCATATCATAGCACAGACCAGAGCAGCAGCAACAGACCACCTGGGATCTGTCTACAATATGTTGATGGAAGCAGTAATTAGCACAGTAACTGATGATAATGATGACTGGTGGATAATACTGGTTAAACTCAACAGCCCATGTAATTGTCCTTGTGGCGATGATGTTGAGGCAGTATGAGCTCTCTCTGCGCTGATCTGTTTTTCCTGTATTGCTTGTCTGTGTGTCTATCATGCCTTCTCTTCATGACAAGTGTAATCTTTTTTTTGCTTAGCAGCATGTAACTAAAGTGGTATATTTGACAGCTTTTTCTGTGTTAGTTCTGCACAGTATGGACTGCTGTGTTATTGCCATGTACCATAACATCATTAAACTGGGCCACCAGCAAAAAAGAAAGCAAAAAACTAGATTTTCTCCTCCTAGTAACTTCACATTGCACATTTTTAAGAACAATCCTCAGTAATACTGCCTAAGGTAACAGAATTTTGCAAGTCAATCAACACTTAACTTGTGTGTAAAGAAATTTTTTTTTTTTTGTTTTTGATTGAACTCAGTGGCCACAGAGTCATTCAGTGTATTACTGTTTTGTATTCATAAATTATCACAATGGTTAGAAATGTTTCTGCTGCAATGTGCCATGCAGTGGAAAATCTAAGGAAATATTTTAATATATTGCATGAACAGGCATTTTAGCTCACATATCTACACTGTGTGTGCGTGGACAGACACTGGACACTGTGTGTATGTGGATGTGAGGATAAGAAGGAAAAAGGCAGCTAGAAATGAGGAACAACAATGTATTTGTGTCTGAGGTGTGTTGGCATGGGTGACTGACTGGCTAGACGAGAAGAGATGAACTAAAGGTCAGACACAGCTAAGAAATACACACACACACACACACACACACACACACACACACCAACAGAATCTCAACCCATTGACTGAATATGGATCAGAGATTTTACTGTGCCTATGAGCATGAAATAAAATGATGCATTATTATGACTGGGTCAGTTCCTGCACAAGCACAAATCTTTCTTCATGTTAGCGGGAAATTATTGGCACCTTGAAGGAAGATATGGGTTGTGAGTACATAAGAGGCTGTCTACACAGTAACTACTTCATGTTCCAGATTGTACCAGTGTGTGGCTTAACAAATCAGCTAAATGACATTAGTTTGAAGCTTTCACATGATAAAGGTACCATTAGGGAGCCAGCTCCAAATGGTGGTGCTTTTCATTTGTCATGTAATTACTGTATTGATGCATTGTCACGGTAAGTGAGTTATTTATTTGAGTCTATTTTATCCATTTCCCTCCACAGAATCTATATCCACTCCTTATTTTCATAAGAGATGTTTGAGATGTTCTGTAGGTCACTGCAGCAGACAAGATAAGGCAGGTATATTTATTTTGAAAACTGTTTTTTTCTAGGATAAAAATACACAACACAAAGCAATTTTTGTGCGATTTTTTTAGGGATTAGATATAAATCTGGTGACTTTTTGGTCAGACTTAAACTACTTTTCTTGAGGTGAGTCACTAATATTCCTCAGTGAATGTTCTTGACTATACTGTGGCTCCTGCACAGTCGTGTTTGAGAATGTTGCTCGAGTTGACTGCGTGTGGAAGAGGGTAGCAGCACTTTCCAGAAAGAAGCATGAATATCACCAATCACTGGTTGTTCTTGGTGACCACATCACCACCACCAGGTTTCTGCCATTATTGTTAGCTTTTAATTATGTTTCTTGGTTGTCATGGCTCTGATGGAAAATATTACTGATTTATAGACTATGCTTGCATCAACTGGCAACTGACAAAAAGTTGCAATAACAAAGAAGAAAAACCTGGAAATAAACATATCACATGTCAAGCTTACCATTATGAAAAGGAAAAAGTTACCATAAGATTATTAACAGCCAAAACGTATGGTGCTTTACCAGTAAAATGACGATAGGATTTTTTCTTATGCATTCATAGGCTTGGTAGATCAAATCTGCCATCTTGATGTTCGCTTAAAGCAACATTTCAGTTTTTGGAGAAACAAATTTGCTTCCTGGCAAAGAATAGATGAAAAGCTCAGAATTGCTTAATAAAAAATAAAAAACTGTGCCAAAATCAACACTGAGAAAGCCACATGAGTCACAGTCACACATCACGTTCAGAAATCACCAGGACAGAACGACAATGGAAACAAATGATGAACTAAATCAAGGAAGACACATGTATGGAGGGATGGATGGATATATGGAAAGCCCAAGGAGAGAATGAGGAATATTTAGAATCTTAAAAACAGAGGCCATAGGTAAGCCATACTGTTAGGAAGGGCAAAAACAAACAACAAAATTAGCCTGAATTAGTAACAAATTACATGAAATTGTTGTCTATCTTAAAACTAATTAGACTTTAATAAAGTTATTTTGGGTGCCATTTTGATTGTAATTATAAGGAAGTGTTTTGAAAGCCAATAATCACAATCAATATGATGCTAAAATAAAAGTTGATTTCTGATTATAACAGCACTATTCATAAATGGGTGACAATACAAATGTGAAATGTTGTGATGCTGCCATCAACACTAACTTGTATGTCTGATATAGGTGTCATATAAAGAAGATGGAGAGCTTCAGTGAATGAGACAAAGGTAAGATAGACAGAATGTAAATATGTATAAATAAATAGTTGGATTACTTTGTCATTCTTTGCTCGGCTTGATTTTGATTCCACACAAGGAATTCGGGGTCGTACCTATCGAAGGGGGACAGGCAGAGAGAAACAAGAGAAAGGTATATGTTGGCTGTCCGGCAACAAATTATTCAATAACTTCATAATAGTGATGATTAGCAAATAGAATCAATCAATATGTAGCACTAGACTCGTCTTTCTCTCTCAACAGTTCGTCATCAGGCAATGGTGGAGGACGTGGGCAGGGTGAAGGACATGCACTTAGAGAGGGTGCTGGGGAGATGAAGGGTGTGTCAAGTAAAGAGAGGGTCTTAGGATATTGGACAGATATTATCTTCTTTAATACACTAAACGCAACGAGCTATTTTAAAATGTCTAGATCCAAACTCAACGTGGTTGAATGCTATCAACATAACTTAGAAAGCAGAGAATTTAGAAGGTTATGACCTTTGTACAGTACATACGTTCAATGTACATACACTTGCTGTTTTGTGTCTGCTGTGCATTGATCTATTTTCTGAGGTTGGCCTGATTATGAAGTCATCCACTTGTTTTATTTGATCATATTTTATTTTTTGCATGTTTTAAGGTGACTAACTTTATCTCAGGAAAGCAGAAGCTAAATGGCAAGTAAATGACAAGCTAAGCCGCTAAGCCTGTTACATGTAGGTTAAATTTGAACAAGATTCAAATTTGTGCATATATTTTAAGTGACTATTTCTCCACATTAACTCAGACAGTAGCAAATAATGAATTAAGCTGCATCAATAAAACACTAAAACTTCAAATCATATTATTCATCTTAAATGACTTCAGTTTACCTAATAACTTGCTAGTTTCTATATCTCCTAGGTTGACAGTATATTACACATAAATCATGCCACTTAAATCATAAGTAATGCTTGTGGGAATAATAATATTTATTAGATAATTGCAAAAAATATGTATATATGTATGTATATATGACTGTGATGTTAGTGGTTAGCAGCTATGTTGACCAACCAGCCAAAACATATATTATATAAAGAAAAAGTGAATAAGTGTATGCAAAATGTGAAATAAAATGTTTTCTACTGCCAAAAAATCCCACATAAAAAAAGCATTAATTAACTGATCTCAGGAATTCTTGCTGCATATTTTCTCTGTTGTAACAAATGTTCACGGTTTATCTCTGTGCCATGAACCTCTGTTTGTCAGGAAACGTTTTAAAACTGAGCCTTGTGTTGGTTAACTTCAATTATCTCAGAATCTAAATATATTGTAATGGTGCTGTAAACACTAAATTTACTCCACTTTCAGTAAAATTCGCAAAAACTACAGCACAGCGCTTCCCTGCCATTTTAACAAAATGAAATAATTTAACTGTGTCCAATTTCTAAAAATGACTTTACTAGGAAATACTGAGTGCAACAAAGACGATAGTGGAGCTGCAAAGTATTGATAGATAGACTAGCACATTGCTGGGTTTAGTATATTTATGGGATTTGTTGACATGGAAACATTATGTAATACATAATAACATACTTCTTCAATCGTTTTCTCTTTGAGCTATAGAACAGCAGCAGTGCAGTGAGCTTGTGACCTAGAAAACTTGACAACTGTACAATTACAGTATAATCTCGGGGGACCCTCCCTTTAATGCAATGTACTCATACTCAAACAGCACAAGCTTCACTTAGACCGTGCTAGCAGTGACTGTGCATGTGGATGTAAAGCGAAATGCCATGCATCACGAGTCAGTCATTTAAATGTAAACGTAACGGATGTGCGGATGTGTGGATGCTGAAAGCTACACAACAATGATGCCAGTGCTAAAGAGTGAGCAAACACACAATGTGAGTGCAATGTGTACAGAGAAATAAACAGTTGGACAATGGGTGGAGGAAAGTGCAATGACAACCACATCCAGAACCAGCTGTGCAAATGACACAGAAAGATGCTTGTTTCTTCCAAATGTTACCATATAATACAGCAGACTTCCTCATTAAAAATATTAAATTTGAGCAAAACGATATACAGTTTCTCCAGCTTACACCTGAGCTGAAATGTCACAAAGAAAAACACTTTAACTTTAATTAGGCTGCTTCTGTCTGACAGCCAGTCTCTGCGCTCATTAGTCGGAAGGAGCAGGCTAAGAAAGAGAAAGCACAACTGGAGTATAGTATTTCAAACCTGATTTTAACTAGGACAAAAGACTGATAAAAACAGCTCTGGACATTACTGTGTCTCTGGACATGTCTCTCTCTTCCTCTTTTTTTGTCTGTCACTGTTTCTCTCTTACACCCACACTCGTACACAGAGCTCACTTGGTTTAAAAAAAAGACTTCATGCAGAGTTTCCACATGAACTGAGTCTACCTACTGCATATGTGACTGACTGTCACTGACAGAGAGACACTCCACTCCTAACAGCAACAGCAAACGTTAAATTAGACCTAGAGGTGTGCAGACGACATTGTGGACAAGCCCCGACACCAGGCAAACTAGAGAGGTGAAAGATGTGGCATGATGAGTGCCTCATACCAAAGCCCAGATTCAGCCAGCCTTTCTCTGCACTGGACCATCAATCCTGACATTTATTTGTCATTTATTTGCTAAGGTTATACAAACTATTCTGTGCCACCGTGTCACACTTCTGACTTGGACACTCTTCTGCACATTTAATGCTTTATGTTATTTTTTTTAAGTCATTAATATTACTGTTACATATACTGTTTATTAGGTGAATCTGGCCCTCAGTAAGAACTGTGACAGTGGAAAGGTAACAGAACAAAGGGATTTATCAACAAGCCAGAGTAGAACCTAAGTAGAAATGTTTTTCCTCACCTTGGGTCCTTCTGGATGCTGTCAACTGATGGAGACCGGCCTAGGGCAGCCTCAGGGGGCAGGGCAGGGCCTGATTTGCTGTAAGGCGACTCGGTGGATGGGCAGAACTGCAAAGTGCGGTACGGATTGGCGTAGTCAGCTGCCCCACTTCCAGTGGCAAAGCTGCCTCTCTGAAAGGTGCCTGCAGTACTCTGGCTTCCTGTTCGCTGCAAGGGGATTGGGTCGACACCAGGGGAGGGCGGGGCTAAAGCGGGAAGAGGAGCATAGGGAAACAGCAGATAATTGAGGACCTCGTGGTACAACTGGTTCACCACTGGGTTTGATATAGATAAGGTTCGGTAGGGAGGAAGGGATGCACCAACACAAGGATACACAAGCACGGACAAAAACACAAAAAGCACCACCAGCACCAACAGAATAAAAGAAGAAGATAGGGAATACAAAAAAAGAAAATAAACCTTAAAGTAAATAAATATGACAGCACACAACTTACAACTCCACAGGTGACGAAACTTTAAATGATTCGCTGCACTCCCCAAATAAGATTTTCATTTGGATGGGAAATCACAAACACATGCATAGTGAAAAGAAAAATGTATGAAAAATAAACTTCAGAGGTTACACATAAAATCTGCATATATAAGATAACATTCACATGATAACCCCTACATCAGGGCTGGATTAACCCAGTGTAGGGGTGCCAGGGCACAAAGTCACTGTAGGCTCCCATGACCCCCTATATATATGACTTTTTTTTATGGATGAAACCACTGACACCACCCTGATGTTTGTCTGTCACATACAGAGACTTGAGTGACAGACTAGTGTAGTAAGTAGAATGCTCAGTCTTGCTGTTCCCACAAAGTAATTTCAACATGGTGAATCTAGGGCCTTCGGGCCCCTGAGGTTTTGCATAAGACCTCAGAACACCATAAAACATTATATCCGTCTTTGCCAATCTCAAACAGAGAAAGGAATTCAGTTCAGAAATCATTTGGGCATGATAGTCAACACGGTCACACCAGCTCATGCTAAGGCACTAAGGGAGGTGAGGTCAGTCACTGTGTGTGTAACTAGATCACTGCAGGGGTCTTGACTAGGCCTGAGGAAATTCACCTGTGATGTGAAGAGGAGTGTGAAGTTTCTGCTTTCTTAAAACTATCTGAACTGACCTTGAAACATTTTAACAGCTAAAAACAGAAAAGACACACCAGACACAAAGCTGGAGATGATTATTGTATTGATTAATCAAAATAAACTATTAATGTGTATTGGGAACCAGCATGACCCAAATTACTGGGTGAATCTCTCTTTATTGGAAATAAACATAACCAAAAGCAGGATGTTTTGTGTCATATTTCTCTCTGTGTATTACTCTTTAGAGTGGTGCTTATTGTTCACAAGACCAAACCGGTGGTACAACGCTGACAACATTTTAGGACACGGTTGATTTGCTTTGATTTCAAAGCATCCAAGCTAACGCCCACGGGATTAATTGAGATTAATTTCAAGCCTTGAAACTAATTAGTTAACAGACTGTGACTTCAAGACAAATTGCCACTGAGACCCCAATGGGATTTACCTGATCTTGTAAATACTGCTACATGATCAGATAGAAAGAGGAAGTTTCTTATGAACAGCAGGCTGTACTTTATCTGTACTATATCATGGAAAACATCAGGTTCCACTTAAAAACCAGGTGTTTTTAGTGATATAGTACAGATATGCTGCAGGCTCTGTCTTTTTCTCTTCTACTTCCCCACACTGTACAGTGCTTTTTTGATCAATCACTTTATTCATAGAATCACATGATGTCTTTGTGTGTTTTTAGATGGATCAGTGGTTGACTTACTGTACAGGACACTGTGGCTATTTTTAGGCTTTTAGTGTGGAATATCTAAAGCAGTTTTCAAGTAGTTTTTTCACAATTGTCTTTGTCCTCCATCAACTCCAACTTTAAGGTAGACTGGTTGTGACACCACCTTCCTAGTAATGCTATCACTTAACTTCCTTAAATATATAACCTTCCGTCTGACATATTTATTTTCCTCAGCCTCCATGTCCCCATGTCTGCTTACCTTGTCCTCTAAGGTTGGGTTTGGTGTAGACTCTGTCTTCATAGATAGGGTCGATGTGGTGTTCAGGAGACTGCAGAGGTCGAAGCTCAGAGCCCAGGTGACTGTGCTGGCTGCTGTAGGAACCTCTAGAGCCTAGAGAACAAGGGGAAGAGAGATGTTAGATTTACTGACAAGGGGATGGATAATGAAGTGTATGTATAAAAAATGTCATTTGTATACACGACCAGTCAGATGTTTGGACACACCTTCTGTGTGGTGTGTGTGTGGTTTTTCTTTACTTTTATTATTTTTAACACTGCACAATATTGAAACACTGAAATTCTGGCAGAACAAGTGTGGAATTATGAAGTAAATAAAAACATGAAGTAAAACACAAGTTTTTTGCTTTCTTAATGTGCTTTAAACCATCAGTTGTCAGAGGAAGGGTGGGTACAGGGTCAACAGTCCCATTAGCTCTACTACAACTACTGTACATATCCATATTATGGCAGGGAACACTCATTTAAGTAAAAAGAAAAAAACATCCATCAATACTTTAGGAAATGAATGTCAGTCAATCCAAAAACTTTCCTTTAGGCTGATGAGTCCTAATTTGGGTTTTTTGTTCGAACCACTGTGTCTTTGTTGATGTAGATTTGTTAAATAGATAGTTCTTGAATGTGTGGTTCCAATAGTGAAGCATGGAGGAGGAACTGTGATGGTGTGGAGGTGCTTTGTCGTGACGCCGCTAGTGGCACACAGCATTAGAACTAACCCAGCATTTTGCAGTGACAGGCCACCACATCTGGTTTGCATTCAGTGGGACCATTGTTTGTTTCCCAACATGACAAAGACAGCAAACACATCTAGGTTATGTAAGAGCTATTTATCCATCAAAGAAAGTGATGGCGTGCTGCACTACTGCCTGTTATTAACTTTGTTTCTTCTCTCTTCTGTAGTTATGCATCTCTCTCTCTCTCTCTCTCTCTCCCTCTCTCCCCTGCAGGTATCATCAGCCCTGAGGCTGTGTATTCCGGGTCTTCAGTTGCTGACCCGTCCAACCTGCCTGCCTGTTGCTTGTTGTTGTTATTGGTTGTGTGATCTGCTGTTCTTTTCTCTCTTTCTCTCTTTCTTTCCACTCACCCCAACCGGCTGAGGCAGATGGCCGCCCACCTTGAGCCTGGTTCTGCTGGAGGTTTCTTCCTTTCTTAAAAAGAGAGTTTTTCCTCTCCACTGTTGCCTAGTGCTGCT
>OMLM01015067.1:10009-21520 GCA_900302695.1 Helostoma temminkii | reverse complement strand
TAAAGTGCCTTAAGATGACTTTTGTTGTGATTTGGCGCTATATAAATAAACCTGAATTGAATTAAATTGAACTTCCACATGAGGCTGACTGAGAGAATTGCAAATGTTTTGCAAAGCTGTCATCAAAGCATAAGGTTCAAGAATCATTACTATAAAAACATTAATATAACAAAATAATAAAATGCTTCAAAACATTTAAACTTCAACATTTATCATGTCCAAAAGAACAAATCCAACTTTTTAAAAGTTCTTGAAAAAAGCCAAACTCTGGCATTTCTTAAACTTGTGAAAAACAGTGAATCTCATTTACGAATTCAGAAATTCATGAATACATTTGCAATCTAATAAATTTTAGATAGAACCTCAAGCCAATTTCATCAAATATTTGGTAATATGTTTTTTTTCTTTAGTATCTGTGTGCTCCTGATGATGAATACTAATCACACATAAATGGAAAGTGGGTTCATGAGACCTTTAACTGTCATAAATTAATGTAATAGAACTGATTCAGAAAAGCCATATTAGGCCCCAAAGAAAGCCCATAATTCATAATCTCACAGAACAAATGATATTACAAAATAAATGAAAAAAGAACAGAGGGAAATTGAGGTTATATTAAGCAATGGCACAATTAATAACACTGATCATATAATATCTGTCCTATGTTATTCTGTGGTAGATTGATGCTACGCTTTGTTTTGTCTTGTTTTTATTAATGAATAAAGCAGTAACTTATGTCACTACATGTCACTACATGCTTAATACATTTAATTTCATGATATCATAAACCATGTTATTTATATGTGTTAGAAAATAAAAGGGGCATGTCATTTTATTAGTAGGGTCACAAACATGAAGAAGTCAAGATAAGGTAATGCTTAGTTAATAATGATTACAGTTCTTGGAATGCAACAAAATGTTAGAATTTAAATATGTTAGTTGTATTGTTAAAGAGCTCATATTATGCAAAATACACTTTTTGGTCATTTTTGCACATTTTTTTCCCTTTAGTTGTGCCATAGACCCTCCTCTGGTTCTGGCCAATCACCATCCACCACAGCTTCTGCCAAAAAGTTCAGTGCCTGCCATTTGTTTGTCCCGGCTACAGTAGTCAACTTTGCAAACAGCAGAAAACTGTAGCAACACAGAGTAGCAGTCAGTGCTCTCTTACAGAAAGCTCTTTTCTTATTTCAATCTTCTCAATATCTGAAGAAACTGTGGATTTATTTGTTTTTTGGTGGATGGGTCCTCATAACTGCAATCAAACCAGAATCTGTGTGTATGTGTGTGACGATAGGTTCTCTTATTATCTGTAACTTAAACCTGGGTTTTCAAAGTTTGAAGCCATGAGTGTTACCGTTTTAAAGTGTTTTGTCTTGTTTTTTACTTACTAGCTAACAAAAGCGTCAAACCATTTGTGTGTGTGTACACATCGGATTGTTATTATTTATTTTTATTTTTGTTATCTGTTTTCTCTCACACTCAGAAGCAGGAGCAATTGTCTGCTAGTTACACAGCAGGGCAATCAGGATGTCCTGGAGACTTAGTGTAAACATGGTGTAAAATCTAACTATTTTGATGTTTATTTGGTTGATTTCTATTTGCATGGTTAATTAAGATCAGCACAGTGTAGTTATGTAACCTCGTTATAATGTCCTCCGTGATCCTCCTGCTGTGTCTGTACTATGTGAGCAGAGGGGACAAGAAAAGCGGATATGTGTCTCAATGAAACCAGTGAGTTTGAATACTACATACATACGCTGCGATTTCATGTTCTTAGCAGGCTGTAGGCAGACAAAGTATTTAGACACTTATACTTTGCTTCGCTTCTTGTAAAAGAGGAAGGGAGGGGGGAGCTAAAGCTCAAAACTAGTTAGTTCAGAGACATGCTCTTAAAACAATTTCAGCCAAGACAGAAACAAGGATCTGCATGGTTTTTCAGCATGAACATTTACAGATACATTCTGGGGACCTCAGGAACCAGTTCTTTTAATCCCAAAAAGGGTATAATATGGGCTCTTTAATTATTTTATTACCAATTATGTAAAAATGTTCTTGCATTAGCACACAAATGAGATACTGTTAATTCTTGTGAAATCCTGATAGTTCATGTTCAATGAATTCTTGATTTTTCATGCATAAAATCATGCATGTATTTTTGATAATTAAGTACCCGTACCATGAACTGCTACCAAAATGGATATGATTTAATGCCATTTCACACACATACATAAAAAAGTAATAATTAAATTGTCTTGACCTCTACCTGCCAGGCTACCAGGCCTTTGCAGGGTTGCGTTGGCGTAGAGCTCGTGTGAAATCTTGTAGCTTTCTGCTCCAATGTGGTGCAGCATGCGCTTGGTGGGTGACAGAGTGGCGTAGCTTCCCACCACCGAGCTAATCTGGTGGATGGGAGATGATGTGTGATTTCCCCCTGGGGACGCTGCCATGGGGAGTGGAGAGGAGGAGCCAGCGGCACCCGATGCTACCATGTTGATGGGCGATGAGGTGCTGCAGAAGAGGGAAATTAAACTGTTAGCCTTTGTCAGATTTTTGCAAGTTCACTTAAAACTAATGTAGGTATTTAAGATAAAAAATGTATGTTACAAACTGCAGAGATTGATGTTGGAATTCTGTTGGAATTCATCATGGAAGAAGAGTCAACGAGTTATACAAAACGTGGGATCTGAGACTGAAGGCCAGCAAATCTACTGTACCTCTGTCACTCAAAATATGACTAGTTACTCATGCATAAGCCCTTTCAATAATTAAAAGGCTTCCACTGTCCAAATGAATATGGACAGTGGAAGCAAACATGCAGCATTCTGAGATACTATGTCTGCACACTATGGACTATAGCAAATGGACTGAGCCCACAGACTGCGCCCCACCCATGCTGTGGGAATGTGTATGCAAAATTATAAATTTAACATTATTCAACTGTGTATGAGAACATAATTTCTAGGTCTTCTAGGTCTGTTCTAGGTCTTCATCGGAATTATACAATGTTTTCACTAAATTAAATACTTTTTTTTTTCTTTTAATGACTGTACCAAACAAAAAGATTTGTGCATAATTTTATGCACCTCTTTCCAGAACTTGATCAACTGTCAACTTCTCCACTAGAATTTAAAATAAAGTCCTGTGGGTTTGAGCAACATTTGGCTACACAGCATGATCGTGTAATAACTGGCCCACCAGCAGTCTGCTACTTTATTATTGCTTGTAAAAATGGTGCTTCAGGAGTTTAATCAAAGATTTATTGGTCATGAGCAGTCCACCAAAGCCTTCAATCAAGACATATATCAATATAGTCCCTGTCATTGTCTGTAGTAGGACTTAGAGCAGACAAGGAACAGAATATATAGTTTTTCATCAGTAAGTTGTGAGACCAGAGGCATAGTAAAGTGAGTGGTATCTAAAGAAATGCTATACTTGTTTACTAGGCCTTGGCTTAAGTGGTTTAAAGGTCCCATATGATGCAAAACCACTTTTTCATTTTTTTGTACATTTATATGGCTTAATACTATGTATCAATCTTTAAGCTTTACTTAGTTTAATTATTACTACTATTGATTCTATATCCATACACTGTGTTTTCTGTGTTCTTGGCAGTTTGTAAATGGAATCTGTACCCCATCTTTATGACTTCACCATAACCCCAAGTGGGATCTCTCTGCATCAGCAGGAACGCAACACTTCACCCAGAGCAGAAACAAGGATGCTCGTGTTTTTTCAGGATGAACATTTACAGACACATTCCGGGGGTGCCAGGGACCTGTTTTTAATATGTGTAAACATGGCTGTTGAGAACTTTATAACAGGTTTGGGAATGATAATCAGTTCCAAGTGTTCCTATATGTACTGAGTGATATTGCTTCTTTGCTTCTTCTATATTTCCCCCTTTCAAGCATTGTTCATAAATCTCCAGGTTAAGGCATAATGAACTATGATGTAAAGCTACTTTTATAGTATAATGACAAGTGTCAAACATGACTAATTTCATTTTCAAAAAGACTGCAGGCTAGGAAGTGTTTTTCAAAGCTAGAAATCTGAGCTCCAGGTGAAGTAATTGTTAGTCACTGGTACTGATCAAGCACCACATCGACCTCCTACAGATACATTCCTCTGCAGTTTGGGACAATAGTAACCTTATACAGTGTGTTCCTAACAATGAGCCCCTGTTAAATTGGTCAAACTGTACCAACCTGTAGGACTTGGCGAGACGGCTGGGTGACTGTTTGGGTGAGGACACCCTCTGTAGAGTGGCATAGCTGGGCATGTCGGAGGAGGCTGATCCCAAACGCTGCAGCTTGGTAGGGGATCCCATCGCCTGCAGAGGGGAGCTGACACGCTGTAATAAAGAGTTGTACTTCATTAAAGGGTAAATCCCACTCACTTTAAATATTTATCCAACCCTTCTATTCATATCGTTATTTACAGACTGATGAACAACTCCCCGTGGGCCAAGAAAACCAGGGAGACTCTAATATGAGATAACATCATGATGAAGAGCTTGGAGCCATCAGACCAAACATAAAGCAATCACTCTGAACTTTTATAACACAATGAACTTGAAATGCAACTGGTGGCAATTAGGCTGCTAAATGAACTTCCCTCCCAATTCTAAATGTGCTTTTTCATTTTTTGCCAAAGGGGGGAAATGACTTGAAGAAATATTTGGAGGGTCTTGCACTGACAGAAGTAAAGGCACAAATTTAAACACTCAGTTAATTTGAGAGTGGTTACATTGTGCTGAAACAGTGGAACAGTGCAACAATATTTTTAAATAAATTGAAACACATTATTAACACTCTACTCTTAAAATCACCCTGCTACAAAAGATGCAATAAAAGAGTAGATCATCACCTAAGAGGCCAGAGTTTAACATAGATTTTGAGTGTTGCAAGTGCAACAAGTAAGATTGAGGATAAGCATTCCTCCAGACACTTTCAAAAGATGACTTTCTGTGTTTAGGCGTAAGTGTTACACTGCATCAATGCACGGGTAGGACGTTCTGTAATCCAGGTCATGCAGTTAGGCCAATTCATTTCATATCCAACAAACAACACACAAAAAGCCATGATCAACACAGAAATATTTAAATGCAAAAGATATTAAAAACAAACTAATACTAATAAGATTAATAAGCATCCCATGTTTCAAAACTGAAGATATATCCAAAAAGATAATGCATCATAAAGTAGTGAGTTTTGTCCTTCAAAAATATGAAAAATGTTTTGCTCAAGTGAAAATTAAAATAACAGCTTCTAGTAGGTAATGTCTAGAGGATAACAATGTAACTGTAGCTATTAGTTGTCAGCCAGTATTAGAGACCCTAACAATGCTTGCAAGTGGTGCTGACACTCTCCATCACCTCTTGCTGTGTGGATCCTACTGGTCACTCAAAGTCTCTTTGATAAACAAACTCTGGCCAGCTGGTGCCACTAAGGTAAAAACCATAGAATTACAGAAAGTAAGGATACTAAGAGTAGTCTTCTGGGGGACCATGAATATCACTGCCAAATCTTATGGCAATCCATCTAGGCAAAACATTTCACTGCAGTACCACTCATGGCAAAGAAAAGCCAGATGATCCCCAAAGTAATGCTTACAACCAGTGTTTGATTTCAAATAAGTTCTAAACATTTCTACAAAAAATAAAATAATAAACCTCTGGGGCAGGAAAACTGTTTCCAGAGTGGCCTCAAACCTTAGACAAAAAAACACTCTTTGATTCTGTCTGACGACAGCGCTAATGCCAGTGCTAATGATTCCACTAACTGTCTAATACAGAGAGGAAAGCATCCTTCAGATGACAACTGAAGCATCACAGTAATCTCATCAGAGGTTTATACCTGTGCAGGCAAAGTGGCACAGGAGTAATACATGGATGGTCCAGAAGGTGTAGATCCACCCTCAGTGGGCATGTGAAAGGCGCTGCCATGGGCAAATGAGTCTCTCTGGGACTGGGAAGGAGAATCTGTCCCTACTAACTGGGCAGCTGCACGGCTGGATGTCACCTACAGAGAAAAAAAGTTCAGAGAAACATGAGAAAGTGGAGGGAAAAGGAGAGACCAGACAGCAAGTGAGAAGTAGAAAGAGATGTAAATGAAGGCAAATGGAGAGAAGGAGGAACAGGAGAGGCATGACGGGTAAGGAGGGATGCTGAGGAAGATAAAATAGAGAAAAAAGCAACAAGGGTCTCATTAATTCATGTGTGTGTGCACCTGATTGTAGCTGTGTACTGCCCCTCCAATCTGCCCACTGCGGCCCGTGGCTGTTTCCCCAAGTGTCAGGCCTTGGTTACTATGGTAACCAGCTGCTGCATAGGCATCCTGGTTATTGAGCTGCAGACCGCTTTGTGACAGCAGTCCTTGTCCTGATGTGAAAGAGAAAAGGGAGAATTAAAAGAGAAACGCATGACGTTTAGACACACATGCTTCTTTTATGTAAATTCATGAATTCTGTCTTTTCTGAGTGAAGAGGGAGGAACGTGGAGCGGTACAGATGTCAACAGTTTATGTCACTGTTAGAGACAAACTTTTGATCACTGTAACCTTAAGATGTGGTTTCAACTCAGTTTTCAGATGACATCTGCTTCTCTAACAGTCCATCTTTGTGTAAAAATGTTTTCTGTTTGCAGCCTTGAAGGTGTTTTGTACATTTGCACAATGTAGTTCATTTTTTTTTAACGAAAAAAGAATGAATGTCGACACTAAAGACATAACTGTGTTGATTTATAACAGACGTTGAAGTGAAAAGAAGAAAAGATAAGTAACAGAAGAAAACTGAAAAAGAATAAAATTGAATTCCTCGTCCTCTTTTTCCAAACACCCATTTGCTTTTACCTACCATGTTATTCCAGCCTCCACTCCTCTCATGCTCTGTGACCCTTAAATCTCACTCTGTTCCTGGCCTCCATTTAAAATACACTCAGTCTCTCTCGATCACTCCGTTTATCGCTCTCTACTTGTCCTTCTTTTTCTCTGCTCCATATTTCTCTGCATAATTCAGCAGGAGGAGCAGTTGTTAGAGGCAAAAAAACACACTCTCACAGACTGGACTGAAATAATGCCATTTGTGTATTAAATATCATTTATACCTTTATAAACATGTACACATGTTGAACAGGTTTTCAGGGAATTAAAGCTATCGCACAACAAGTAAGAAGTTCGCAGCTGATGTGTAAAGCTACACATCAGTTAACTTAGTTTAGCAACAAGGCCAGGCTTGCTGTATCTAAATTCACATAACCATTTTTTGTTCAAACTTCTGCAGTAGAAACTTATTAAAAAACATGTGCTTCATGATCAATTGTGAGAGATAAGTTGATGGTACACACATGCTGTGTTGATTTAACTTTCTTCACTTTTCTTTGCAATGTCATAAAAGTCGTATGGCGCGTCTTCCACCATGTCTATACAGAAGCAAGTCAGCAGAGCATCTGTGTGTGCAGGAGGCGTTCAAGCATTACTCTGTTACTGTACACATTTAAAATGAATGACTTACAGTATGTGCTGACATCCTGTTACTGGAAAATAAGCATCTTACTTCTGACTAGTTTGACTTTTATAACATGCTTACCCATAATGCTGCGAAGTGCTCTTTGTCAGATAACAAATGTTGCAAAGGTTATAACATAATTACTATGTTACGGTTGTAATTATTCTTTACTGCTATTAGACAGAAAAAAACTTCACTATGTTTTCTCTTCTTTTTTTGATGACTCTGCTTTGGCGCTACAGGGCACGGAACTGAACAAACAGAAGATCAAGATGAGAGGCTGAACGTAAAGGCCACACGCACACAGCAACAATTTCTCTGATCTTGTTTATGATTTGCAAGCATCAGGTAGATACTATCAGTATACATAAACTTTGCAATGCTATAGATATCACGTTATCTGATGCCAACACCTTAAATCTATACATATAGATATGAAGCATAGCTCATAATTAATGAGTTTGTGGTTAAGTTAGAAATTGAGTTTGGGTAAAGGAATAAACCGCCACTAAAAAACCAACCCTTACTTTGAAGGTCCATGAAACATTCCCAAACTTTCAGATAAGATAATTAGTGAGTCCCTGGCTCATTACTCCTCATTTAAACTTTGAAATGTCATCTGTCAAATACAGTAAAATTTAAAGTGTGAGAATCACTGATACACTGCTGTGTAACACCTTCCAGTGGAGCTGTTTTTATAACCACAGCTCTTACCCTTCCACTTCCACATTCAGGCCGCCATCCAAAAAGCGCCGAGGATCAGTCGGCTAGACTCCAGCTGGCCGCTCATGCTGTGAGCCGCTACTGAGCTAGCAGCTGGTCCGCCATCAAATCAGTTGGTTAGCCAATGGTAACATTTCAGGGAGTGAATCAGACACGGAGCAGCATCAAATGCACTGATCAGGTTTGAATGTTGGTTTTATCGTTGTGGTGGACATCAGTCGGCATGGGCACTGACTGGTCTGCGACTACACAGCCCCACAAAGAGCTACAGCAGTGTGTATACTCTTCAAATTACATGTCTTAAAATGATGCCTCAGTAACAGCTCATTAACTTCTATGCCAGCAGTCATTTTGTAAAAGTGGATGTAATTTATTTTCTCTGGATAAATAATGTCAGTTTGTCATGAAACTCACTGCACATGTTCAAATCTCTGTGGTGACAAAACTGCGCAGTAATTTATGGCTGACAGTGTAACCGATTAACAGTGCGTACACAGTGGAGACGGGCTGACACACATACACCTGCAGCATGAGATAAAACGCTTCATTTCTAATTCCATACAGAGTCTCACACATGCAAGAAACATAACAACAAAGTGTTTGCAAATGTTACTGTAAACAGTTTATTCGCCTGGGTGGCCCATAAAGATTAAATTGAATTTAACTGAATCAACCGGTGCGGCTCGCGAGAGAGCTGGGACACTCTCATCCCTCCTATTAAAGTCCTGTTAAATTTTTGATGCATCCTTGATTAATTCGCTTTTGGTGATGATAGCAATGATGTGCCTCATCAACAGCTTTGATGTGAGAAATTAAAGTAATTCTTTACCCAAATGTTTCTTACAACATGTCAACAGTAGCATTTTGCTGCAGAAATGCACAAGAGCAGCAATGCTACAGTACTATAGCCGCTTTTATATTTGTTTGTCTTTCTGGAAAGCAACTCACTGCACTGGAAAATAACTTTACTGCATTACATCAGCTCAAAATAGAACTATAAATTCCAAGCGCTCAGTATTTGTGCTCTCAATTGAGTTCTTGAGCTGTGGCTCTCCCTTTAATCTCTCCTCATGTTATTTTATTGCCAGCAGTCAAAGAATAGGAAAACTTTGCTTGTGTGTGATTGTTTAAAAAAAGAAAGAAAGAAAGATCATAGTGTGCCTGTGGTAAATATCCACTGCATGAGACAGATAAAGTCAGTGGCTAACGGCAAATGGAGTCACTCTGGGTAAGACTGTTTAAAAGTAAAGCTCCATCTAAGTGAAAGTATAGCAAATGGCTCCTGTAGGCAGAGTAGCTAGTGATGTTGTATTATTTAAACTGTGATATTAAGCTAAGGGTGAGTTTACTAGGTCAAGGCCTGCGTGTCCAATATTGGCTTATCTTGGCTGAGTACACATGCGTGCAAAATGCACTAAACGAAACACACACTGAAATGGAGGAATTTATGCTCCAAGATGGAGTCACACACTCCTGCACACGTTCACGTGAACAAAGATCCAGGGGATGTTTCCCACAGATTTTGTTTGCCACTTTACTGTAGGTGAGTTTCATATGGGTAGTGGAGCCTCTGGGGAGCCTCATAAATATGTTACCACTCAGATGGCAAACACCGAGGGCCCTGCTGAATCCATTTAAAGTGAATGAGTGTGTGTGTGTGGAAGATGTAAGGGTGTATTAGGGTATTAGGAGAAAAGTAATGGGGTGCAATGAGACAGCATCTACTGGTGCATTTTAGTGCATGTTTTCAGAGTTGAGTGAACACAGACACACACGCCTCTCTCGCTCTTACTACGTGATATCATGCATTAATGAATACACATTGCATCTACATATACCTGCATGCATGTAGTGATGAGTGTTCCGTCCCTGACAGACCCGCTTTGGCTCAATGTCTAACACACATACACACAAACACACATGCACAAAAGTTGTGTGGCTTTACTTCGTGACCAGCATTCGCTATTGACAGGATTTGAATATTTCATTAGGTGGCTATTTTTAGATACACATTGGAGGCACAGGCTGGTACATGTAAAACTGCATGCGCCATCCAGCATGGCTGTGTACAACACAGTTATATACACATAAATTAACATGCACACTAGCGAGCATCACCAGCATGAAGCAGCATGAGGCATGAAGACACTCATCGTACTTTACTGCTGTGTCGCACTAATCTGCTCAGTGACTGAAGGATTCTGCTGCTCTGTGTGTGTTGCAGGTGTGTGTGTCTTCATTTGTACTATACATGTATGTGTGCTTCATGCTCCTTGAAACGCCTCTTTGAATTTTCCTTTGTGCTAAACGACTGTGTGCTTGCGTGTCAGATGGAATTCTTTTTTAACTGAGTGCTGCTTTTTTGAAAGATGTTGGCAGATTTACCACTTGAAATTCTCAGTGATTTTTGAAACAATTATAAATTTATAATTTGTTGCCAGTAACATACATTATATCCTCCATGGAAAGAATCATTATTGTCATTATTGAGCTGGTTACTGTATTCCTAGTGATGAAATTATTATAAAGAAAAATACAGTTATTCTATTATAAATCTGACCATCAAGAAATCCAGTAGAGAGCATACCAGAAATAGAGCTTTTTAAAACAATTTGTTTAATATACTGTAAGTGTAATGCCACAGACTAATGCAATGTATTACAGGACAACAGCTGTTTGGAGGTATGGGGTAGTGAACTGAAGATAAGTTGAAGATAAGGACCTGTTTTTTCTTCTACATCCACTCTTCGTCCAGTTTTGCATTTATATGTGCGCATCTGTAAGAGTTCATGATAGGATGTGTGGTACGTGCATGTGTGTACAAGCAGCCTGTGCATGCAGCGCTATACATCTACCTACACCACAGTGTTTTTTCATTCCTGTGTGTTATTATTTATGTATGCCTGTCTGTGTGCACATATTTATGGCCCCATGTGCCTGGGCTGTGTATTTCTGTGTGTGTGTGAGTATGTGCCCCCACACTCTGCTCTGTGAACAGCAGGCCAGCTGACACCTCAGCGAGGATGAATTAGCATATCAAGCTACTGGCACAACTCAACATGTCTCCTGACAGCTACCTCTCTCCCATGGGGTCGACTATAGAAAGACATGGGTATCATCCCTGGGACCAAATGAAAAAAGATGAGAGTGGAGCAGAGAGGCACAGCGAGATGTGCTGCATTGCACTCCTGCAGTAAAACAACAATACAATACAACAACACACTTATGAAAAGTTTATATTTTTTGCTCACCTCTTCCTCTAATAATCCTCTGTCTTAGCTT
>OMLM01015064.1:58556-68613 GCA_900302695.1 Helostoma temminkii | reverse complement strand
GTGTGCTGTAATCTACAGAGAAGCTGCAGTGGAGCTACAGCGCTGTTAATGGTTAGAGGGCTGGTGGGCTGGTGAAGGGTCATTGTGTCAGCAATGACGAAGATGGAAAGACACAAACCAACATTCCTCTTACTGGTGAATATGAGCTCTACTGTATCTATAAGACACAAACCAACATTCCTCTTACTGGTGAATATGAGCTCTACTGTATCTATAACATCCAGTGGAAATACAATTAACTCATAACCTGAATAAATGAAATCCTGATGTTAGAGAGCAGAGTGTATAGTACATTCACAATGTAACCACAAAACAAAACTCTTGCATAACATTGTAGCAATTTACAAGTAAAGATAGAAATCTGCTTTCATTACTCACTTACTTTTTTTCCTAAATTCTAGTTAGGCTAAAAAACTAAACAAAACTAAAAAAACTCTAAGACTAAAGCTGGTTAAAAACAAAAAAAGCAACAGTTTTTTTTTGTGAATAGTTTCTTTTCTTTTTTTCTAATTGTTTCCTGTATGACTTTATCAGTCTCTCACATCATTGTGGAGGAAGTTTGGCCCATTCTTTTTTACTACATTGCTTCAGTTTATTGATGTTTTTAAACATTTCCTTTTGCACAGTTCTCATATGTTCCTGCCACCTGACTTCAATTGAGGTCTGGACTTTGACTAGGCCATTTAAAAACCTTGTTTATTTGATTTCTCAGCTATTCTAATGTAGATTTAGTGGTGTGTTGTGATTTATTTGTCCTGTTACATGACCCAATATTATCCAAGATTTAGCAGTCAGACAGATGGCCTCACATTTGCCTCTAGAATACTCTGGTATGACTCTAGTCATTGAGTCCATGAACTCCTCTCATGGTCAACTCAATGACTGCAAGGTGCCAAGTTCCTATGGCTGCAAAGCAAGCCCAAATCATCACCCCTTCAGTAGATATGAGACACTTCTGCTGCATACTATGCTTGGGCTCCACCAAATATGTTGCTGGTCATTAAGGCCAAACAACTCCACTTTGGTCTCTTCTGTCTACAGGATATTGTTCCAGAAGTCTTGTGGTTTGTTCATATTCAGTTTTGTGAGTCTCAGCTGTGCTTTCATGATTTTTTTAGACAGTAGAAACTTTTTTTCTGGCAACCCTTCCAAACAAACTGTACTTGTTCAGTCTTCTTCTAATTGTTGTGTCATGGTCTTTAAATTTAACACGCTCAGCAACGCCTGTATGGTTTTTGTATTTCTCAGACATTGCATGGTCTGACCTTGCTGTGCTGGGATGCCCACTCCTGGGAAAGTTGGTAACTGTCCTGAATGCTTTCCACTTGTGATTAATCTTTCTCACTGTAGAACACTGGACTCAGAATTGGTTGGAAATGTTTTTTAACCTTTCCAGATTAATGTACACCAACAATTGCTTCTTTAGGAGCATTGCCTATGCCTTTCCCTCTTAGCATGTGTTAACACAGATCTAAATTGGTCCAGACCAGCAAACTGCCAAAACTTCTGTTTCTGCACATCTGCTGATCAAATAATCAAGAGCTGATGATTAGAAGCACCTGGCTGCAACTTACCTTCTTAAATCCCATTGAAGCAATAAGGGAGCACTTTTGTGCATGTTTTTTTCTTTTTGGTTTCATTTTTGTTAAATAAAAAGTGCCATAGTGAAGAAGAAGAAAATATTGTTTGTATGAGGTTGTATTTACCTGATACTAACATCTGTTATGATCAGATGATGTTATTATGTTTTTACACACACACACACACACACACACACACACACACACACACAAAGACAATTGAAAAGGGGGGTGGGGGGTAGTGCACTAACTTTCACACATGACTGTTCATCACTCCATAAATGGACATCCATTTTGAGTCTGCACCAGCTCAGGTTAGCTGGGAATTTTTTCCACATGTTTGAATGATTGGCCCCTGGCACTGAAGACAGGAGCTAAAATGCACTATTTCAGGAAGTGGAAAAAGATATTACATAAAATCCCTTTACAAGAGAAATATATGTTTTTTGAATTGTAAATCATTCAAAGTTATTTCAGGTAAAAGTATGCATAATGTCGCCTCTTTAAAGTTTAAATTTCCACTTTGGCAATTTGAACCCCTTAGAGATAAGAACATTTCCTCTTTAACTGTTTAGTGTCAGTGGTGTCATTGTAAAGTAAATGCAGTTTTCCTGTGATGTGTCTAAATTAATTCTGTATCTAAAACAGATTAATTGGTGAAGGGTTAAACACATTTTTTTCTCACTTTCCCTTAAAACATCTGATGAAAATGGCTGCAAAGACAGTTGCCAAGATTTCAAATGCAGTATAATAGATAAGTATTTATGCATAAAATCAGCATAATTATATTCAGAATATTCACAATAATATTTTTTTCATATTTTCATAAAGTTATCAGAGCACTGGAGCACTTTGATGCCCATAAGTTACAAATAAAATAAAATAATACAGCTATTTTATGCCAATACAATTACACAAATACAGTGTTACAGAGGAAAACTAAAATTAATACTCAAACAAAAGCCATATTGTTTAATACGTTTTAATTATATATGGCACAATTATAGAAAAAGAGTGATTCAGTTTACAACATTTCTCTATTTGATGAACTATATGAAAAATGACTGCACTGCAGGAAGCACATGGCTGTGTTTCTCTGGTGAGTGTGAAAACACCAGAATTTCACCCTCGCTTTTATCAGCACTGCTCTGCAAGCTGAGATGTGAAGTTAGCATTTACACAAAAGTGCAACGAGAGCAAGAAATTCTAAAGTCAACATAATTTTCATCTTACAAATTGTCTGCTTTTTTCACCTTTACACTGCTTTGAAAGCAAAAAACAGCTGTGAGTAACACATAAGATCGCAAGTCTGAAAACTGAGAAATGTAGCACATAGGCTGCTTGTTTGTCTCAGAAGACAGGATAAGCTATAGTCTGACAGGTGCCATGAAAATACCACTTTACATCTCAGATCCAGATTGACAAAAACTATTTATGTGGTCTCATGTTATGATGGACAATAACTCACATTACAGGTCCTTTTCTAAACAAACCATTTGCAGCTTTTTAGCTGTCACATACTTTTGGGCCTAATGGAAATTTGCAAGTACAAATGTCTTAAATTCAAGGTATAAAAACAAACCAAAGTCAAAGTTGAATGGCTATTCGTCAATGTACTGCTGTCATGGGAATGTGCATTTGTTTATTTCTCCCCCAAGAATTTAGACATGTAAATGCACATTGAATATGTTTTTTAGCATTGATTCATCTGTTAGTCCCTTTAAAATTTATTATTTTCTCAGTGTATGAATTATTCTGAACAAATAATCTTGCCTTAAGTTAAATGTCCCCACATTTAAAATATATTGCTTGACTCTCAAGGTCTAAAATACACATATTCCTCACAATGACATAAGATCACAGACAAAGGAAGTAACTCATTGGGGCTTTGCTGTCTGAGAGGGGATCATAACTTTCTTTTGGTTTGAACTCTGTGTAAACTCTGACTCACACTCCTTCGCCTTCACTCTAGTTTTTCCACCCTCTGTCTCTCTCTTACACTCACATAGACACACACCACATCTGCACTCAGGTCCATATGTGTGTGTACTTAGTAGTAAGTATAGCTACTAGTGTTCACATAAGACAAAAATGAGATTTACTCTCATCTGGTCATGTGGGTGACGAGAGTTCAGCTCAAACCAACTGCTCTCTTCTTCTTATCTAAGTGTGTTGTGTGTCATTCTCTTCTTCTTCTTCTTCTATGTGTTAGTCTGTCATTTCCTCTGCCTGGTTCCTGCAGGAGTCAGGCTGTCTGCTCCTTAAATAGGCTTGACCTCAGTACAGACTCAGAGGCGGCTTTAGTCTCCAGTCTTTAACTCTGCCCGTGCCTCTCCATTTACATTAGTGTGTGTTTCTGTGGCCATGGGTGTATGTTTTATCCAGGCACTTTGCCTGTAGCCACATGTACTGTAGTTATGGGTACCTCAGACTTTATGCCTCCTGAATGTTCACATTTTAATATGAAATCATTACTCTTCTACATGATGTAGTCCACTTGTTCTAAGTGGTCATGTTGTATTTAATCATTAATTCAAACACAAAGGTTCATGCTTAACAACAACTGCAAAATATGGTTATCATACACCGGGGGACATTAAATCATGCATAATATATGCAGAAGAATAACAAAAACACATAAATAATATTTATAGCTATGGCATAAAAAAGGACCAAGCTCTGTCACAACTAGTCCCCTAGCTATGCTACAAGAAGACCAGTACTTGCAACTCATTCTTAACACAATAATTCTTCTGCTCCCATGGTTTAATGTTGATTATTATGATGCACTTTTTGACTGCGACCCTACTACTGGGCAGTGCATATGAGGTTCACATACACAACTTGGTGGATATTATTCTGCAAAGCACACTAAAAAGGTTTCTCTTTAATTTGTACCGAATCAACAAGTTTAAACAACAGTAAGACTGAGCAGCCATGATAGCAGCACTGTGAGGCTGTGCTGTGAACTACATGCTAAAATCAGCATATTCACAGTCACAATGCTGATTCGCCAGTGTTACCTCTGCAAATTAGCAAAAGACAAAGTACAGCTCACACTGATGAAGGTGTCATGCAGGCATTTACAATTTGATGTTGTAGCTGACTGTTATAAATGTGCTCTGTCCGCAAGAATCTGATGTGATTATTGAACAAGTGTTGCTGTGAACCTCAACATTCACGAAGAAGAAATAAAAATATTCCTAACCTTTTTTCCAAGTCAATAAAAATTATTTTTACATCTTTTGAGCTATATACAAGTCATTTATATAACCACATACTGAAATTGGTCATGGGTTGCTCAGATTTATTTATTTTGAAGGGTTGAGTCTTGAGTCCTGAAATCAAAAGTGTGTCAAAGTGAAAAAATTTCAACAATATCACAGCCTTTCTGGTCCACAGGCTTCTAACATACAATACAGGGTATCCAAGGAACAAAGGCACTTAAAAGACACAGGCAGGTTGCGCTGCTGCATTCATACATGACGTAGTGCTACATACTTTACAGGGATACTCTGCAGTTATTCACTATTTTCAGTACTCATTTTTTGTTACTGGCTCCTGATATTTCTCAGTTTTATAGATTTGCTTCAGTTTTATATATATAGATATTGCCTCTCAAAAAAGGTTGTGAGCTTCACTAGATGACTAACAGAAATAATCACATTTCTACATTCTGCTACTATAGATCCTGCTTTGAGTGTTTTCCGAACTCTTAAACTGAACAAGGCAATAGCAGACAGAAGAGCAGGAGAAGCACTAGTTTCTTGGTGGTATGTAAGTGGTATGTCGAATTGCAGCAGTGTTTTAAACATGGTAATATGAGACTGCACACAAAATAGGCAGTGAAATTTTGCAAAGGCCAAATCAACAATAATAAATTACTATCTAAGGCCCAATTCAATAGATCTGTGTGGCAGAAAGTCTCCTAGAGTGCCATTATGGTCCTGTCCCCTGATGTGAGTGTTTTCTAACAGCATGCACTCTCAAGTGTGCATTTACAGTAGTGGAATCATAGTTTATCCTAATTATTATTTTTTATTTTCTGGTTTCATATATTACTTTAATGTGTCCAGAAAGGAGCCTGCATCTACAGCACAAGTCCCTCACACCTGCAGTGAAGGTTTTAGCAGAATGGTGCCATTAAATCATAATGAAAATCTTTTATTTAGTTTCACTCTCAGCCTGCTGCAGTTTTCATGGTGCATTAGGGCTAAATGGTAGCAGTCAACAACATAGAGCTCTTTGGGTTCCACCTGTTCAAGAGGTGTCAGTACTGCAGTTAAGCCCAGATTATTTGAAATGCAGACTGGGAAGCTTGACTACAGTTCATTCACATGCGATGAAGCAGAAGTAAGTGGAAAAAAGTGTTTACTTCATGAATTATAAATGCGTAGAAAGAACTGGACATAAGCTTTGCTAAGACATATCCTGTTAGGCATCCTCCAGTGAGATGAATAAAAAAGTTAGCTCATGAGCTACATCTGCTCTCTAAGCTTATCACTGCTGGTGGGGATTGTCATAGAATTATATGCAAGACGCAATGTTTACTTCAGCTGCGTCCTATTGATAAGGAGGGTGGAAGCAGTGGTGAGAAAACTAAAAACTCTGGAGAGAGCAATAGTTTGGGGAGTAGCAGAAAAAAGCACTGCAGTCGGGAACAGCCATTAAAATGATATAGAGCAAAGCTCTGGACCTAAACCCAGAGGCTGAAGAGGAGCTGAATGATCACACTGTATTGTAATGAGTCATAATGAAAAATGTATGTGTCACACAGTAAGGCCATAACATAAAACTAAACCAAGTTTCTGGGGGTGACTGTGGTGCTTCAATGTATCCTGAATAAGAGATAAAATATATTACAAAGTAAAGTGTTTGATTTTTTAGTTTGAAAACAATTGTTGCAAAAATTTGATAATTTACTTAAGAAAAATAGGAAATGCTGCAAAATAAAACTAGTCCAGTGAGATCGAATGTGCAGCAAATGTACTTAATGTACAAAAGTAGCACAATGCATGATGCAGAGTACCTCATTTCACATTATCTTTTATTATACACACTATATTTTTGCATTATCAGGTAACATAATGCTGTAGTCATATGCTGTTGGATAATTGTATAACATTCATCATGTTATATAAGTTGATCAGATATTTTTTCCAGGTAAAATCTTCATCTAACGAGTAACTACAGCCATCAGATAGATTTTGATTTTGATTTGGGAACAAAATCATGAAAACGTCATATGAAATGTCAAAACTAACTATAAATGCCAATACTATCTATTAAAGGTGGACTTTACCATTAGGCAAAGGTTGGTAATCGCCTTGGACCCCAAACTAACAGAGGCAATACAACAAACACCTAATAAACTCATGGTTTAGTGTATGTTTTTGAATCGTCCATGAGAAACTGCAGTAGTCAGCCTCAAGCCAAGCTGATACAGATAATCAATAGCAATCAATAATTATAATCAAGATCTACAACAAGTGAGTAGCAGTTGCTTTATCTGTTTACAAGAGCCAACAGTGTCACAAAGTGTTACAAAGGAACCTCATATAATAGTATATTGGTATTAATTTTAAGATTTTGTAATAGCATTTACCTTTTTGTGTTTTTTACCCTTAATCTAATGACTAAAGCAGTGTGTCAGGTGAGGATGCAGCTTTAAGTTACGTAAGAAAAACTAGGGCGCTAACATTTGCTAGAGACCACCAGGTTTACACAAAGACAAAATGACCAACCAACAGGAGCTGCACTAACTTTCAGGTTATTATAAATAAGATAAATCTAAAATTGAGTGGCTACGTTCATTCATTATCTACACAGGTGGCACAGGTTGGATACAGAAACTGCTATCTTTACATTTTCCAACAATGAATGCCAAATGCTATTGTTACACTGAGTAATGAACTGGCCCTGGCTGAAATTTTGAGCTCAGAGTCTTTCTCTGGAACAACTGGTTTTGATCTGTGCTCCGATCCTGTTTCGTATGCAGGGAGATCCCATGAGGGATTATGGTGTATAGGGTACAGTAAGTCTACAAATTACCAATAACACCAAAAACACAGCATATGGATATAGTATCAGTCACGCTCTTTTGTGCTTCACAGAAGCAAATGCATTTAAAGGGCAATATACCAAAGCATACATTTAAAATCACAGTCTAGGGTTGTAACAGTAAATAAACACATGATGCTGAGTTGCTCCTGTGCTGCTACTTCAATATAACAAAGTTGCATAACAATTTTAACATAATCCAGGCTGATAAACCCATAAAAATTGCTTTAAAAGTTTCACATCATGTCAACCCTAAAGAGTGCTGCTGTGAAACTAGCTGACAATTTCTCCTGCTTCCAAA
Organism: Helostoma temminkii; assembly: GCA_900302695.1. Taxonomy (NCBI): domain Eukaryota; kingdom Metazoa; phylum Chordata; class Actinopteri; order Anabantiformes; family Helostomatidae; genus Helostoma; species Helostoma temminkii. The sequence continues at coordinate 60,672 of OMLM01015064.1, read as the reverse complement.
AACCAACTGTCAGTCAAAAGTGAGTGCACACACACACACACACACACACACACACATACACAGATTTCTTTGTCATATTAATTTTCCCCTTACAAAAAGCAACACAAAACACTTTAAAATGATTATAATTGATACTTTATTTATTCCCATAGGGAAATTCTTGGTGGACAGGCTGCCTCTTTGAGGAGCCAAAGGTATTCAATGGCTTATCCACAGACACTTTGACATGTGGCCAAGAATCGGGTAAAGTGGGAGACGGGCCACCAACCTTGGGGTTTCAAAGATGACTGCCCTACCAACTGAGCTAATATCACCCCCAAAATGGTAACACCTACAGCTTCAAACTTTGAAATAAACCTGGGTTTAGATCACAGACAGTCACAATCGGTCAATCATTAAACTCTGGTCTTGAAGTTAATCCAGCAGCTACGAACTAATCGTCACTCCAATGTGCACACACACATACACACTAATTCTGCCTGGCTCACACAAGTGGGGACCCAATAGTGGCAGACACCAAGTGCTTAACAGAGACTGTGGTAGACAATAGTTGGCCAGTCAATCATAACAGCCCCCTAGATTACATTGGTGAAGGGGAAAACCAAAACTGGACTGTTGTGCGTCTGGATTCTACCAAAGAGGGGGCTCCACTGCTAAACCACATGTTGTATGTACAGACACACCCAAGAGCCATATAAATGTATAAAAATTACAAAAAAGTGGATTTTACATATTTTTTAAAACGGGTCTAAAACCCAGTTTTCTGTGATACCATAGTGTTCAATTAATTAATTCTGCACTTTTAGGATTTATACTCGTGTAACTGAGCTGGCATTACAGTAAGTAATAGTAAGTAATTTCACATTCAGTCATAATGTTTAATTACATTTCCAAGGTGCTTACTACCTGAGGAGGCACTGGTTCAGTGGAACCTGGAAAAGGAAGTGACATTGGCTCCCATGAGCACAGACAATGCTCTGAAATGGAACATGGATCCTGAAAGGTGGCATTAGCGATCAGCAATTAAATGATGTCAGCCTTTGTCTTACCACATGAATGAATTTAATTTGTGTGATCTCCATGTCCTCAAACCAATGGAGCAATCAAAGGTACTGTGGTTGCAGCTCAAGGGCATCCAGCAGCTCTTTTATGAACTGTGAGCAGTCACATTGAGAATGAAAAAGCATTCTTGTTGTCTGAAAAAGAAAACCAAACAATTGTTTTGAAGGTATAGATGAGCAGTTTACATATATTTTACAGGATCATAAACACAATAACAAGTCAAAAGGGTACATTATAACTTGTTTCTTGCACTGTACCAAAATAACACCAAATTACATTGCTATTTTTGATTGTTAGTAATGTGGAATTATAACAGACATGCAAGCTAAAATGCATACTTAAATAAGCAGCTATTTTGTTTAGGCAGTGAATTTTTTGTGTGGATTTGCTTACAGCATATTTCCAGATGAGAAATCTCTTTTCCATCTTAATTGAAAATGTGAAACTCACATATAAGAAAAGAATATACATATTCATATGTATGTATATATATTCTTTTCTTTTGGCTTATCCCGTAGTCCGGGTTGCCACAGCGGAACATGGTCCGCACATTAATTTGGCACAGGTTTTTTTATAGCCAGATGCACTTCCTGACAAAACCCTCCCCAATTACTGACCGGCGCTCAGAGTACCCTGGCTTGTAGGTTTTGTGGACATTGTGGGGATTCAGAGTCTTGTCCAGGGACACTTTGGCACACACTAGTAGCCAGGTCTCGAGTCCCTTGGGTGGAGGGGCGACCTCACTACCTCACTCACTGCTGCCCCCATACTACATACAAAAAAAAATATTTGGGGTGCATGTTACTTTTATTCTGAGAAACCTGCTTGGGCAGAAAGTCTGGTGGCGCACCGTGCTTCTGGGAAGAGAAGAAGGCAAAGTTACATTGATATTTTCTTTACTGTCCATTTTTTCCCCACGTGTGTATTTGTTTTTTCTTTTTGTTTATTTTGTCCTTGTGAAGAACTTATTTTTATGTGTATAAATAAACAGCATTGTTATTTTATATCCTAGTAGTTTTTTTGGTTTCACTACTATCATATAACCTCTTCCCCT
>OMLM01015064.1:33337-45895 GCA_900302695.1 Helostoma temminkii | reverse complement strand
AGGACTTCGGTTTTATTATTATTAAGCTGTAGAAAGTCATCTGCCATCCAATTTTTATTGCCTTTATGCAATCATGTAAAATGGATAGTTTTGCCAGATTTTGACAGTTTGACAGTATTATGTGCATAGCAGTGATAAGTGAAACTCCTTATTATGTGCCAGACTAAAAGCATGTACAAAGAAAACAGGATGGGACCCAGAACAGATCCTTGTGGCACACCATATGACTAAAGTGAACATGAAGAGGCATATTTATTAACTGTGAATGTTCTGACAGGTAGGATGAGAACCACTGCGTGGCTGAGCTAGAGACCACCTCTCTAGTTGATCAATGACACCATGCCACTACTTTAACTTAGAAATGGGCCTGTGGTTTTCGGGCCCCAGATTGGTTGAATGGAACAGAAATGGTTGAATAGTGGCATATTTCAAATAAGCAGGCACATGATAAGACATCAAAAACAAAATATTTTTGCATACAGGGATCCATTGGGAACCCATTGACACTTTTAAACAAAGAAGGTGGCAAAATGTCATGTGGACAAGAATTTGGTTTCAAATTATTAATTAGCTGGTTAAGATTAGATAGAAGATAGAAGAGAAATTCTATAGGCCTGCTGGGGTAAAATGTACTGTGTATGAAATGTTAGCTTGGATCTTCTTCATTTTATTTATTAAAAAATAAACACAATTTTTGGGTTGTTCATACTATTAAAAGTTGATAAAAGTTCCTTCAGTTAAAAGTAGTGCACTTGGAGCAGATTTCCACAGATGCTTAGCTGTCCAACACAGCACGAATCCTGTCATTCATTCACAGAGTGGGATTAGTCAGAGGTGTTTTAACTGGAGCCACTTTATCCAAAGTCGAAAGACGATGTTCATCAAAAGACTGCAAGATAAATTCAACGTCAAAGTGAGATATAATGAGATTGAAAAGTGTCAAGGAACTTTGCAGCAGAAAGGTATACAATCTACTTTCCACCAATCTAGTCTTCACACCCTTATCTTAAGTCTTGCTATTATGCTTCATAAAAGACACTTTACTGTCTATAATGGCATTGAACATTTATTGGCACATTGGCTCAGATTAATCCAATATCAACTGGGTTACACATTATGACACCAAGTCTACCTGGTTTAGTGAATGATGTTCATCTGTTATGCAGGTGTATGATATCACAATTTAAAATCATATAAAATGTGATCTAATTAGACCATACTTTATTCTCGTGCATATTGGAAGACAAATAATTCTACAAGTTTTCCAGTAATAGCGTTCTTGCATAAGCACAGAAGGAATGCAGTCATCCCTTTCTTATTATGATGGCACAACATCTCAGATGACACAAAGATAGCACGCAGAGACACTCTCTACACCACAAGCACACTCTCTTACTCCTTCCCAACATCTCATGGTGTTTCTTTCTCTCTTTCACACACACACACACACAAACACCTTATTCCCAACTCAATATCACCTGCAGTTCTTCAAGCAGCCTCCTGTCACTCTGCCCCTACCACAGGGCTGCACTCGCTTTCCTTGCCTGGCCCTGCAGCGTTGAGTGCCGGAGATTTCATTCCTGCCTGTCACAGGGAGTGAGAATGGAGACGCCAGGGTGGTAATGGAACTAGAGTAACCAGCTCTCACTCCGTGGCTGACAAGAGCATACACGACCAGTGTGTGAGACTCCCTGGAGCAAACTCTGAAGCCTCATCATTATGCAGCGAATGAAGTGGTTTGTAGGATATGCCGATTATTATAAGATATATATAAAATTATGCTGAAGTAGACTTCTCTTTAAATCTAAAACACCAAATCTATGTTCTACATCGACTCTAAATTGTCCATAGGTGTGAGTGAGAGTGTGAATGGTTGTCTTTGTCTATATGTGGCACTGCGATAGGCTCCAGCACGCCTGCAAACCCTTCGGGGACCAAGAGTATCAGAAAATGGATGGATGTTCTACAATGATAAGACCAGAAGGAGCTTTAAAAAGGAAATATTAACATGTTCTCTCATCACATTTAAGCTCTAATTTGCATAAGTATTTGATTACTTTCTGTTTTCCCTGAACCAAGGCAGTTTAATTTAACCTTTTTCTTTGTTGTGAAAAGAATTTTGAGAGATCATTACCAGTAAGGGCCATCAAATGCACACTGCTGCTGTGAGATGATGCCCTGACTGTAGGCATACAGTGTGATTACTCTTGAAGTGGGAGAACTTTGCACATCATCCACAACTGCAGAAACTCCCCCCAGAGAGCCCAGCTCAGAGGTTCCTGAAGGACTTTTGAAGTAGAATCCACTCTTTGTGTCTGTTGCTCTGTCAACCCACATTTATGCCATATACAATGTCTAGCCTATACATTATATACGGGCAAACTACAGTAGAAATAGGTTGTTCTTAAGATTAAACTGAGCCATTTTTTCTTTATCTACACAGTATTTCTGCTTACGATTATCTTTTTTTCTGCTGGTGTTACTGAGCACAGCAGGTTTTGGTTTGTGGTAATGTTATTCATACATGGCTTATAACATTCAGACAAAAGTGATTAGTTAAAATGATTTTACATGGATCCAATAATGCATTACTATTCAAACCATACAATTGCCTTGCTTATTTAATAAATTCAAAACCTTTTCTAATATCTGTAGAAATTTAGTTAATTGATTTTTCTGCATTTCCATACTGATTAGCCCCTTGTTTGTTTCGCTCTTTGTTTATAGCATGAATGTAAATGCAAAGTATTGCAAGCAAGATACCATTTGTTTTTGTATTCTAGTTTACTAACAATACAAATCCAGTACAAAGATGAAATTGTATGACACCCGCTTATTAATTGTTAATTTTTACTTGTATGCAAGTAGCACCACTGAACAATAAATAGTATGCTACATTTTGTGAACAATTCTATTCTATTTTCTTTTTCTTAAAGATATGATGCTACACATTCTAATACAGTAGGTGATAACAGCCATGATAGCAAAGGAGCTGGAGAAGAAGTAGGTAAATTTGTATATTATGCTGAGACTTAGAAAAGTCTATTGTTATAGCTCCATGGTGTGAATAATGTCAAAACAATATATGTGTGATATTATATTAATATAAAATATTATACAAGTTCACACATTACACATTGATGATCTGAATATATATATGAAAAGGAATGTAATGTTTCTGAAAATATTTTATCATACTATTCAACTCCTGTCCTAACTATTAATATTGGTAGTATTGGTGACAATGACACAGTTACATTTTAGCAACACTGAATTTGCCTTAGCAGTGATGCATGTATAAATCCCACCTGTGCAGGTGCTCATGCTGGGTAGAAAATGTGAAAAATAAAGGAACTGTCTCAAAGCCTACAGAATAAAGGCATTTGTTGGAAAAGGATTTCCAATACATTTCAAATTCCAAGAGACTCAGTTGGTGGCATCATAAGTGAGTTTAAACTCATAGTGAAGCACCAAACCTTCCTGGGCATAAAAGATTCCTCCAAGAGGAATCAGATGCATGGCGACTAAATAAATACATAAAAAGCAGAAACGGCAAAGAAAAGCCTGTATTAATGCAACACTTTTTTTTTGCATAATGACTTGATAAAAGGCAGGAACTAAAGTATCAGTGCAGACTATAAGTATAACACTATGCAAGCAATGATTTTATGCTTTGAAACCTTGAAACTCAATTATTGATTAACAACAACAAAAAGTATACTTAGAGAAAAGGTCTGTTCTGGGAGTATGTCTTATGGACCTGTCTGGCCATTTCAGTCCCCAGATTTGAATCAGATTGAAAATCTTTGGTAGGATTTAAAGAAGGCAGGGGAAGCACAGAAAGTGAAGAGTATTATTGACTGAAGAGCTTTTGCTCATGATAAATATGTACAAAAACTCAGAGAGAGAGACAGAGAGAGAGAGAGAGGGGTCAGAATCTTGTGAGAGACTACCAGAAATGTTTAATAGATGACATAAAGGTCAGAGGATGCTTCAAATATTGACTATGAGGGATGAATAATTTTCTCTATGGGCCTTTTGGGAGAAAATTTAATTTATCATTTATGTTATTTATAAGATCACTATTATGTTCTCAAATCACCCAGTTCTTAGCTGATTATGTTTTCATCAAAGTTTATTCACATCAGTAGTAAGCCTTCCAGCATATGGGGTTAAATAATTTTGATTGCAGGTATTGCACCAAGCACGATTACATTAACCTGAAGTCCATCCTAGATTGATGTAATGTCTGCATTTACATGAACCAAGTTCTGTGCTTCATGACTTGGATTCATTATCTGACTGAAAATACTTGAGACTGTTATTACGTTGTGTTGAATTTCACACATTGTGCATGATATCACCTGCTGGAGGGCTGTTAGCAGCTGTTGGAGGGTAAACTGACAATGATGCATAAAGCAGGAGTGTGGCTATACGCCCAGACCCAGCAGCAAATCCCTATTCAGGTGGGATTTGGTTTAAGGACATTGTGCTAAAATAAGTGTTAACAAAGCACATCTGCTCCTTGGAAATTTACATGGGATAAGACATGAACATCATGAACACTCAAAAAGATGGTAGTTTCAGTTCCATTTATATGTTGACTTACACAAATTTGTGTACAAATGAATATACAGAATATGTATTAAAACTAAGAGCTAAGAATTTATGGTACATATACTTAACTTATACAGAAGCAATGGAAAGCATCAAGATTTACCTCTAAGAACTAAGCATTAGTTTAAAGCATTAAAGTACAAACTGGGTTGAAGGGATGAATTATTGTGTAAATCAACCTGACAGGAGTGACTTGTCAGGTGAGTGATTCTGCGGGAAGCCAGGCAGGGACAAGACTAAGGTGGAGAAGACAGGACTGACACATAAGATAGCATGTGATTAGTGAGATGGTGGTTTTCTAGGTAAATAGCATGGGTGTTACATGTGCAGTCCGTGGGTCAGAGCTTAGGTAGACAGAGAGGTCCAGTTAACAACAGTCCACAAAACAAAAGCTTAACCAAATAGAAACAAATACAGATAACGATCTCCCAAACTTAAAAAAACAAGGAAAAAAGGAGAAATCATGTCCTGATCGGGTTCAGGATTGATAGCGAAAATAACCATATACAGCAGGGTAGAAACTGAAAAAAGAAAACAATAACTGTGATAGACTGGGGACCTGTCCCGGACCTACCCTACCTCTCACCCACTGACAGCTGGGATGTCATTATAATGACAGAAGCTAATGGATGGATGCATCAATTGGTTCTTAGTAAGATAATTTCTTCCCACTACAGTAACCTAACAAAACCTTTTCTAACCAAACTTGTGAGCTACCCCATAAGTCAAATGACAACATTTACCTTTACAAACTAACAGCTGAATAATGCATCTTGAACAATTGAAAGCCGTCTTACTCCAACAGACTGATGGTGAGTTTACTCACCTTTGTCACGTAAGCTTGGCGTTGTACATATCTCATGCTGTTTTGCAAGGACGATTATCTATTCAACAAAATAATGCTAACAATACACACATTTCACGATTTCTTATGCACATCATGTTAGTACAATCTCTAATAGGCACATTTATATATCAACTTTTGAAACAAACTATTTTCACATTAGCAGTGACCCAGAGATGATGCCCACAAAGAATTATCATCTGTCATATTTACACTCAGCTGAATGTTGTAGCATCTTTCAATTTAGTGCTTTAGTTTTCTATATTGTAAATGTACTGTTTTGGTTAATTGTCACTGCTACCATGAACTGTTTTATATCTCATAGTTTTATATCTCATGCCCATATCCAAAACTTCCCTGCCACCTTACTGTGTGCATTCATTTTAAATTTACTTTATGGATGAAAGAAACTGAAGAGCTTTATTCAAGCTCAATAACAAAAGGCAGTGCACCTTAACAACTTAATATTAATGTTTGGGATTCTCAAACTACTCCCACTCTCTCCACAAAACACAAACACACAATCTTGATCGACTCACCGTGACTTGCTTAATGGAGCCCACAGTTTATATGTGGCTCAGTGATGAATATCAGCCAGTGACATCCCATCCTCAACCTTTCTCATTCTAATTATCTTTCCAGAGCAGGGGAGATGGATTTGGTGTGTTTCTGCACAGACTGGCAAGAGCTCGAGGTCTTGCTGGTGAATAATGGCTTTCTAATGGCAATATTAACCTTCTGAACAGGCAGAAGTGCTTAATGTCTCCTATGATTAAGGCATGAGAGCTGTAATGTCAGAGGTCAGATACTCTGGGTGATGAGTGGAATTGTCAAGACAATGTGCATGTGATGATTTAAATACAAAAAAAGCAAGGCCAATTGAACAGTGTGCTAATAGGCTATAAAATGCACAATAATTTCTTTCCTCAACTATAGCTCAGTGTATTAGCTCACAATCTGGGATGTGGTGCGGTTCACAAAACATCTGTTTAGACTAATTTTCATAACCTAAAGCCACTGCTCATCTTGTAAAAGATGACTATGTTTCTTTTCAATGTTGCCATATGTTCAAATGTATTGACACATATATTTAACACAGTTGTAATGTTGTGTAATATTTCTTTATTCAAATTGTTGCATGACTATGTCTTTTGTTCAAAGAAAGTTATCACCTGGGTCTAAAGTTGCCTTTTGCGATGGCATTTTAGCATCTTTAAGTTTATTTTTTTTGATTTTCCAACCCACAGTTTTGCTGTTTAGATTTGCTTTTGGCAGACAAAGCTAGTGCCTGGGTGATGGATGATGCAGCATTCAGCTATTCTAAAGTCAGATATTTTCCACATGATTTAGGAGAAAAAACCACCCAATCACTGAGACTGCACAAGCCATTGCTCCCTTAGTGCCGGTCCCAAGCCCAGATAAATGGGGACAGTTGCATCAGGAAGGGCATCCAAGGTAAAACTAGTGCCAAATCAGACATGTGGATCACAAACAGGTTTTCTATGCCAGATTGGAAGATTTGGAAGAAAAACACTGTTGACATTAGGTGACCAGAAACCTGAGGCTGCCCCATATCTGCTCCATGGAGGAATAGGCATCTCTTTGCTAATCAGTTAGCAATACAAACCTAAAGTTAATGTTAGAGTTATGTTTAAAGCTTCTTCATCTGCTCTTACTCAACCAAAAACATATTTGTAGCTTAAAATATTCCTTTAGCACAAATTAACATTCAATCAAAAGTTGAAGAGCTTACTAAAAAGACAGGCGAGCTTCCACACTATGATAATCTACCTAAGGTTTACCAGGCATAACCAGAAATACACCCTCAGAGAACATAACAAAAACTCCCATGAAATTGGATTTTAGATTTTAATTAATTAGGAATATACAGTCACTGGGCTGGCTAACTCAAACAGGTAAATGTAATAGGCCTAAAGCGAGTAACTAACAGATATTACCAGTAAAATGTGGGCTAGATAGCCACAGCCACTCTATCCCAGCAGACACATTCGACCAACATGCACAAGCCTACAGATAGCAGACACTGATTGCAACCAGAATGAAGAGCTTCACTGAGTCTCCGGTGACATGTTTCTGCATCACTGCTGTCAAGACTAGAATGAGAGAAGAAGACTGTATTACTCCAGTGTTTTCTTCATGCCTGGAGAAACAGGGCCATGAAAGCAACAACACATACAACAACAGACAACAATTGGTCAGGTGGTCGTCTCAGAGGGCAAGCCACGAGGAGTCTGGATAAAGCTAATATAAAAAGAAAAGAGTAGCCTATAAATTATAAAACATGACTTGATTGGGCATTACATATTTTTTTCTAGAATTCTTTTATAAGGTATGTTTTATGAGCAACATAGAAAAACAACAAACATCCTAATTTAGAGGCAGCACCATTGCCCACAAAGTCAATGCCGACATGCACGGCTGGACACGTGTTGAAAAACTTTTTTCTTGGGAAAAAACACATATCCTGAGGCTTTATCACAGAGATCAGACAAGATGAAAAGTAGAGACGTATGGGAGAAAATAACAAAAAGCTAAAATTCATAGCAGGTTTTGGGATCAGTCAGCAGCTGAGCAAACACATGCTTGCTCCGGCAGCACATACATTGCTTAGTAGCTACTGTGAAGCAGGTACATTGACTGCTTGTTGTGAATAAATTGCACAGAGTCCAGTGGTCAAATTAAATATAGTAAGGGAAAAATAGTGCTTGAAATTCTTTCTGAACACATCGTGAGGCTCTGAAAACAAATACTCTCTATCAGCTTTTTATTATGACGTGACCTGTAATGACATGATTAGTTTTTCTCAGAGATTTTTGTGTTTTGTGTTTTTGTCAGATTTCTTCTCACAAGTTTGAAGTGAGCCTGGCTCAGTTTGACAATCATGATGTGACATACTTCCATGCACTAGCAACAATCAGTTATTACTATTTAATGTTAATGAAAAACACTGAAACTTTGTGATGTGTGAAGGGGCTTTGAACAGCTTGTATCACTGCTGTGTACCAAGTGCTGGTGTTAGCATGTGATAAGATGAAGATGACTTTAACTTGTCATTTTATTGTCATCATCCTCAGGGATCATACTTGCATAACTCAGATTGGGTTATAGTCTGAGTTTGAACAGGATAGTCCTGAAATGACAAACACAACACACAACAGTGGGGTTTGTGATGCAAAAATAAGTTTGTAATAAGCAACAGCACACTTGGTGTATGAGCTTCTAAGACTCCATCTGCTAACCTACAGTTTTTATTGGATGAAAATTATTCCTAGTGTGTTATTTGCGGTTTGTTTTCATCTCTCTTGGAAATCAGAGAATAACAAATTGAATCCTTTTGTAAATTCATAACACTGTTCTCACTGAGCGTACAATACTATCTGTATGACTATTTATTACACACACTCTTACTAAGATATCAAGTGCACTGAGATGAATAAAATTAATCTGCAAAGGTAATTTATTCTTTGCTCAGACTTTTGAAAATCATATGTCAGGTCATGAATGTGCTGCATTTGAAAAATCTAATTGTAAGGTCATGAAAGGCAGCACACTTTAGATTCATGAAAGAAAACTATAATCAGTTCCCCTCTGTTGTGAGACTGTGAGCAGACGTGTGGAGTGAAAGATGACATTTTCATAAACAAATAAATTGAATTTCTTGCATGGTGCATCTTTCTGTTTTTTGAACAGATAAAGATACATTTCCTCTCATGCACAAATGTCAATGGAAAAATAATATTCAATCTGAAAGACTTAGAGTCAACAAAAGGATTTATTGTGTTCCAGCTCAGCTATAACCCGGGAAGCGGTCGGATATGAGAATCTGCTGCTCTAGTTGCAGAAAAGCAAGTTCATTGTCCCGATTCACAGTTTGTCTGACGCTGTGGCTCAGTCTAGACACACCATACAATCATCTCTGCAGTATTTGTCTGTAGACTCTTTTGTTTTCCTATAGCTTAGTAATTGCTTTTTCCGTGTAAAAAATGAACTATATGGCTTCAAAACACACGCTTTGACATCTTCCCTTAAAGGAACAGTGCCACATTTGGGGAAATATGCTTGTTCCCTTTCTTGCTAATGGGGGTGCATGATGTAGACTTTAAACAATATTGTAATATTTTACAAGCAGGATAAAAATAAAGAGAAAAAAAAACCTGATCACCATTATATACCATAACCAGTAACTAAAATAGAATATTAGATAATAAATACAATGTTTTCTTCACAGAATATTGTATTTAGAGTCTGTGTTTAATAATTCTTTTCAACAGTTTGTATTTTCACTTGTGCCCTATGTGCCCCTCCCTGTCAGTTTGTTCCACTGTTTACTTCTTTAATTGCAGGGAGAACCACTAGTAAATATGCTAACACAACCCTCTGGATTAAAGGAATTTATTACTGCCATTGCTTTAACATCTGCCATAATTTTCTTGCCCTCACGCTATTGAAACAAATTTGTACCCACCATTTGTTGGTTCTGGTTTTCAACATAACTTACATACCATAAATGTTTACATGAGAATTGTTGCTGAAACATTCGAAACATGATGGGTGAAGCTCTAGCAGAGCAGAGTTAACTTTCCCTATTTGATCCATTTGTAGACACGTAAGATGCTTTTGTTATGGCACCTATTAAAAACACATCACCATGCAACTACAGTATCGTCAGGGTAACATCATGACAGATTTTTATCATGGGAGAAATTATTATGACACTTGATATAATGATACAATATGAAAAAGCCCCTTTGTTAATTCTTAGATGATAATATTGATCCTGTAAACATTACATGGCCACTTATTTAAACCCTCAAACATTCATCAGGAGGAGGTTTGAGTGGATGGATGTGTAAACCACAGGAGACTGGAGTTCGAGCTTGTACCAAAATGGTTCCAATAGATTCCTGCCTCCATGTATAGGTTGCTCTTATAACAACTGCTCACGTGGGTCATATGGAATCAAAATATCTTTTGAAAAATGTATTGATCAGATCAATTAATAATCTCTACTTGGGTCAAAAACCTTTCAGTCTAAAATTAGGTTGTATAGTAGAGAAAATGCACTCTTTTTCTGGTAAAAGGTCCAAATGCACACTTTCCAATTAGGCGTCTGAAAATGTATGTGTATGTGTTGACAATGTATACGTCTAGTTCCAGTTCCTGGGTGTTAAGCATGTTGTTCAAACAGAGGCAGTATTGAACTCACCTGCAAAGACTTTTAAATCACAAATAAGCTAACAAGTAACGTCAGTGCCAGTCCTGCAATTGGTAAAGTGGTCTCCTATCAACTCTGGAGTTGGTGGTTCACGACCCAGCTCCTCCTGGATTTATGTCTCTAAACAAGACACTAAACTCCCAATGTGCAGACCATGATCCTCTGTGGCGACCCTATCCTCAGGAAAAAAAAATTGATAAGCTAATGCACATCTCTAGAATGTTTTATGTTGATCCAGTATAATTGATTATCTGACCACTGGTGTGCCTTGACAGTAGCTGGAAAAAAAAGGTTGGGTTGGGCGTCCCTCAGACCAGTGAGGTTTAAAGGAACTTGGAAGAGTCTGATTAATTTTGCGTCATGTCTGCTAGATGTGAGAATAAGAAATGTTTTTCCATATAACCTTTAAAATTATGAACATTTTTAACTGTTAAAAGTACTAAACTACTATGATATAGTAATACCATACCATATTGTAAGACATTAAAATGTTTTTTTTCATTCTCATTTTACAGAATTAACCACCTTCCATCAAATTCTACCATAACTTAGCGAAAATTCTTTAACAGTGAACCTAATGTCCTTGAGTAATTAAAACAAAAATAGCTTCTGGACATGCTGTTTCTGTTGTGTGAACAGACTGCAGTATTTACATTCTCCTGCTTTATAGACTTGGTCTGATCACATCAAAGTATTAAATCTGAATGACCCACATAAGAGCCAGAACGCACCAATTTCCCTGACAGGTATTAATCTTGACAGAAGTCAAGACAAAATAATATTGATTTTCTTTGTGCACAGTTCCAGACTCTCGTCTCTGACTACAAAAAAATAAAAATAGACAAATTAAATTTCTTTTTCTGTCAGTCTCCGAGACTCAAACACACTAATACATACAGATGATAGTAATAGACTGTAGGCAACATCTACCTAACATTTTGGTGAGCAGACCACACTTTTTTATGCCGCAGACTCCTGTGGTACAGTTTTAGTGGATGTTAGGTGTGTATCAAAATAATTCTAATAATTATATCTGCTGTAATATTACCCTGATTGCACTTATTAAAACTTATGTCACTTTAAATGACAGGCCTTAGGATTTACTTTTTGGATTCAGCCATTTATTGTTTAGAATGATTTCACTATTTTTAAACACTTGACTACATAGACAGATGTGATAATCGGTCACAAGCCCACACTTCTGGACAATCTTTCCTCAGGAGCATTCTTACAGTTTCATCTTGTAGAAAGCATAAAAAGTGAGAGAAGTGAAAAATGAAAATAGAAGCTTTCGCACCTTTTCAATCCTGGCCAATCACTGTGTGAAGTGAGTGTGATTGTCCCACTGTCGGTTTTGAAAAGTTAAAAGGGCCCAGATGCTGTCCAACCATCCAATAAGCACGTCCCACGAAGCATACTGACACCTTAATCCATTTTAGGAATACATTCCAGGCACTGCTCTCCCAGTAAGGTGTGAAACAAGCACATCTCACACACTTGCATCAGTAAGACGCCATGTGAGGAAATGAGAATAAGCCAAAAAAATGTGTTACTGCCAATTATGCTTTCAGTTTTGTTAAGCTTGTAGCTCTAATATTAAATTATGTAAAATTTTCTTATCATACTAAACAGTGATCATTAATATTTTTTTGAAAGCAACAAGATACAAAATGATCAGTGCAAAATAATAGCTTTACAGGATCAGATCTCAGATTTGTTGTCCAGTAGTAGAAGATTGTTTCTTCTTATTCTTTAGAATGACATTTTGTAGACCAAACAAATGTTGTGACGTAGCTACATATTTTACTCTTAATTCTCTCGAGCAGAGCAAAAAGTGCACTATGCACTGATGAATGGTGTG
>OMLM01015064.1:10664-27283 GCA_900302695.1 Helostoma temminkii | reverse complement strand
GAGCCACTTTATCATCTTCAGCCTTGGTTGATCCTCCAGGCAAAAAGAAGATTAAAACCTGTTCTTCTCCACATCAGGATGAACATTTTCCTAATACTTATCTTCTGAACAGACCACAATACGCTGTACATATCAAAAACATGAAGGGAGATTTATTTTTGACAGAATTTATTTTCTGAGATAAGCACATAAGCAGAAAATTAACACAATATATCTACAGGGGTCAACTGCGTTATTGAACAACAGAAATGACCAGGTGCTGAGATTTCTCACTGTTAAAAAGTCACTTTACAACCTGTGGTGAATTCTGGAGGCCTCCCATCCTCAGCCAAAACACAGACGTGACAAAATATTATTAATATGCATTGTGACTTCTTCACCAGGTGCTTCTCTGTTTAATTGCTATGGTTATTATGCTAACATTTTAGTTTATTTGTGAAAATGCAAATTTATTAATTGTAGTGTGCCGTTGGTGTTAAAAACAAACAGCTGGACATTTGTTTGTGGAAAAACAATATGCTACTTTCTTTTGTAAATCAAAGGGCAACACATAGAAAAGATCCCCAGAAACTAATAAAAGGAAACGTCAATATAATCCCCTGAGGGATAATTTCAGGAAGCTAAGCTTTGCAGCTGAAGGTTAATTTTGGTTACATATAAACAAATAAAAATCCCGAAGAGATTTTCTACAAAACACCTAGTGGATCTGTCTGCACTGAAACGTGCAGAAATATGATGGCTAAAACCTGTTGTGAAATAGTAGATGTGGATTATTATTCTGTCTTCTTAACCACTGACTGACTCCAGGTCCTCTAATCTTGTGGGAACATCCATTAACAACCACAAATTAATATACATTCATATTCGCATTGATGCAATTTGCATCACGTTTGAAGATAAGAACAGGATCATTAAAAGGATTAAGAAGGTGGACTCCTTTATTGCATATATTATCCAATCCATTATCCCCCGAGTTCACAGTAGAGTGCTTGGGGTAATGTGCAGATAATTATAAAATAAGAGGAGCATTCTCCTTCTGACACCTTAAAGACAAGTTTAACACTTAATCCACTTTTTTGAGGCAGAAAATTACAGTACATGTATAATAGGGTTATGATGGAATTGCTCATGATCATTAGAAACACATTATACTAGTGATGATTTATTTATATTGTGAGGTTTGACGTTGTACACAAATGTCCCACCTCAGAGAAAACACAGAGGTGGATTACAGGTCAAGACCATAGCATTGGTGGTAACTATAGCAACTACTGAGATTGAAAGTGTCCAGTTATTCATAATTATCCATTTGTGACCCAGCATCCTTGTTGACTTGATGTGATGTCAATGACTTCAGGACTTCACTCATGTTGCAGTTCGTACAGCTACAGCTTACAATCAAATGTGAAATTTTAACTGAATTTCAAGAAAAGCAACTAAAGTAAATAAAAATAAATGCACATTTCCATCCATTATATATTGGTACTCAGGACGGGCTCGCTCCCTCTCCAAAACCACAACTTCCCTCTAAAGTCCCTTATTATTTTATCATGAGCGTGAAACCTTATTTTATACATTTTTAATCATTCTAATTTGAGTGGGTGGTTAATATCACATTAACTCAACTCTAAAATCCAAAATAATTTTCTGAATATCATTTGGGATAAAAAAAATATGCTGTTGTTGCTTGAAATGTAACAAAAGTGCAACCTTGTGAGTAAATAGTAGAAGCAGAAAATAACGTACACACGTATACAAACACTAACAGCAGGCTGTGTCCATTCACTCTGTCCTCTGCCTGGTATTTCTGAGCTACTGTGTTGATGACAATGGGATATATATGAGACTTTCGATCACTAAAATCTAAATATTGTATCCTTGAGTATAGAGCTGCATTTGTAATAAAATACTGAAATCTGACCTTACCTGGTCACATGACAACAGGTGGTTATAGATGGGGGCAGATCTTAACTTCTCTCTCTGTTGATGATGAGTCACTGTCGTCTGATGTGTAGGGCATCTTTGGTTTTCCTTCTAACATCCACTCTTTCCTGCACATCAGATGACAGCGATCCGGCCTCAGCAGAGATGGAGGTAATGACCTGCCCCCTATCTACAATGAGTGAGGTCACAACAAGATAAAGATTACATGCCAGAGAATGTTACTATTGCTGAATGAAGACCAGTAAGACACGGTCAAAAGCTCAGATGCCAAGTAAGTCAGGCTTTTGTGCTTAGATTAATTTTGAAACATATTTATTCCTGGATGTCGAGAATGAACATCCACAGTCGCGATTCCATTACATTTTACATTCATCGTTGTTGGCAGGCTGAGTCATTATTTTCCCGTGGCTGCCAAATAAATAGATGTGGAAACAGTCCTAGGTTGTGTTTTACCAAATTCTATCCCAGTAACACAGACCAGTCAAAAATAATTGCAATAGGTCAGTAATGACTGTGTGTGCATGTGTATTTATGTAGACAAAGGATTTAAAGGACGTTCTCCTTCATTACACATCCAAACATCAGAGGACCTTTGGCTGATGCTTGACAACCATTCAGCATATAAACAAGCTTGTCTCCTGCAATTCCTTGGAGTTAATATTTCATTTCGTTTATTAATTTTCATTAAAGTAGAAATTACTGCAACAAAAGTCACAAATGAGACAAAAAAACTGCATTTCTATTGCATAAGGAAAAAAGTTTCAACTGTGCTGATTAATGTTGAAGATGGCAAGGTGATGAAAATGATGAATTATGGCCAGTCCATAAGATGTGGGTCAACTAATATTGCTTGGTTATTAATAAAAAGTTACTTACAACAGGTAACTTTGACCTTGCCATTCCAGTCATTTTCCAATATTTTTCACAACAAAGTTAAGACACTATGATTCCACTGCACAGCATCATACTGTCCATTCCCAGCATCATTAAATTGGTGTTAATTAAATCTGCTCACAGAAAAAGCTTCAAACAAAGGTCTCAAATGAAATGAGAACAACCCCAGAATTGAAGTGTAATTTGCACTATTGAATTAGAAAGTACAACCTTTCAAGTTAAGTGTGTAGTGTAGTGTTAATAAAACATTTCAAACATACAGCTTTGTTAGCAGTACTGTATTAATCTACTCTCAAGAGAGTATTGACAGTCACGGTAACCTAGTAAATTGCAGCATGATAATTTCATATTAATTACCCAGTAATGGCTCCATAATTTAAATTAATTAAGCACAATTAATGTGAAACTAGTTTGAACTTTTTTTTTTACAATTATAAGGCAATTTAGTATGAAATCATTTTTAAATTTTTTTGCAATTACCTGGAAATGTGTGTACTTTTACAACAATATTTCAGCTAGCTTATGAGAAAAAAAATAAGATTTAATAGCAATTACCCAGTAATTAGCAGCTAAATAAAAGTTATACATTTAACTGATATAATCAGTAATGAAAGTGAAAGTAATCAATTATATTTCAAACTGAGTACTGCAGAGATTTATGTTTATGTAAAGATTACATTATTATATAATACTGTAATATAAAAAAACAGAACGCTCATGAGCTGATACACAATGAACAATAAACAATGCAATCAAATTTTAATTTTGTTTCATACTTAATTTTTGTTAATTAATTACAATTTGGGGCAAATTACCTTAACAGCACTGCTGTTTACCTGCTTGCATCTGGTCACTTGTCTCTCTTTCTCTCTCCCTTCTTGGATAATTGCACTGACAACCATCATGTGACACCCTTGACAACTTTCTAAAATTTGTTGCACTTGAGTTTTGTGAGCAGAGCATGTGAGCTTTTTGGCATCACCTAACATTAAGTCCCACTTCAATTTCAGATCTCTCATCTCATCTCACATGATCAACAAGACACAGAATTTTTTTGTGCCTTTCTTTTGGCATGAGTAGGTGTGAATTGAGAAGAGCAGGATGCAATGTGAACAGGGACCTGAGCAGCCTGGTGAGGTTTGCATGGAGATGCTGCGTGCACATCAGAGGGACAACAGAATCTGAGGCATGATCGATCCATCTATCCATCCATCCATCTTCTGAACTGCCTCTCCCCGACGCCAGTCCATCGCAGGGCCATATAGACAAAGCTAACCACTCAACATGCAAACTCCACACAGAGAGACCCCGACCAACCCTTGATTCAAACCCAGGACCTCCTTGCTGTGACACACATTAATGTTGATCATGTTAATCAATATCATGTTGTTCATAATGCACAACTTTGCTTGAGTATAAATCACGTGCAAAACTATTTATTAATTATTTCTTTTCAAAACAATTTTGGAAGTGATATGCACCATATTGCCAACATGTGTTATGTGTCATACTGAACAGTAAGACAGGACAAGTAAGTAAGTAAGTAAGTGTGTAAGTAATTACCAGGCCTGGCATTAAGAAATTATTAAAATGCCAGTGTTGGAGATGTAATGTATGTGACATAAGGGATCAAAGAAAATTGTTTTCCATGAGTCTATCCCTTATGTAACAATAATTTAAGAAGGAAGTTAAAATTGATGCAGAAACAACACTATGGGATAAAGTTTTTCATTAGAGCATAAACAACTTCCAATTTCAAAATAAGACTTAAAAGATTTAACCATTAACTAAGAGCTATAGAATATGCAAACGCTACTATCCATATGTTCTGTGTATTTCCTTTAATTAAGAGTTTACAGATCCCAGCCTCTGGTGGCAGAACTTTTAAAGTAAGTGCTGCAGGTGTACGAAAAGAATGGTTGCACAACTTAAGTAAAATGAACACTGTGTACTGCATCTGATAGTGAAGCACACATGTTACCAGTTTTGCCACATTATCAGTATCAATGCACATCACAAATGCCTCAGATGTGGTGAACATTTCAACTGCCCCTTTTGTTGTGTTGCTTTTTTATGGACAGTGCACATGTGTACTAACATACTTGCCCTGGATACTTGAAAAACACCTTTGTTCTTAAAAGTACCTTTGAAAGATGAAGGTCTCAGGGAAAAGCATAGTTGCCCTTGGTGTGATTCCATATAATCAGCGACTATAAATAAAGTGTAATATCTCAAACAGTGCTGTCAGCTCTGTACTGTATACTGATAATGTTGTGCTGTGGATCAGCTCTGTTTATTGTGATAAAAAATCCTTTGAACATCAATTACACTTTTCTAAATGGAAAACGTCTATGAAATATTTTGAGTAACAGCCTCTGACAGTGTGCAATACCATGAATCAGCTTCACAGGCAGATATAGGCTTTATTTACTACCCCATAGTTGCACTGAACAGAACAGTGGTATTTTTTATTATGAATGCTTTTCTTGTTTCTCGCACAGCCTTGTTTTGATTTTAGTGCTGTTAACAGCAGCATTTGTGTGCAAATTTGAAACACACAATAAATGATGTGCTTTTAATAAACATTTTGTGTGATCTCTGCAGGGATAAACGCATGTACAGATGTTAAGGGGTCCAAATAATCACTTATTCACTTTAATTCCATTAAATTTAGGTTTAAAGGTGAGGATAACATCAATGATTAACAATCTTCTGTCAGTAGGCTCTGTTGTTATTGGCTCATCGTCCTTTGAACCTTTCATGACAACATGGTTGAAACATTGTGGGTGGGTTAACAGATCAAATGACACCTCCCTCTGCCTTCCTAACAAAGGCTGACATCATTCCTGCTCGCAACATGGAAAGTGAAATGCATTTTCTGCACAGAAATGCCATTTAAAATATTTAAAAAGAGCAGTGGTCTCACTGGTTAGAACTGATCAATTTGTTTTGTTTAGCTTTCAAAATAATCTTCTGCTGAATGTTTATATATAATAATAGAATTTAATTAGGAGTGTAATTTTCTGCCTTATGTTTCCTGTTTGACTCATTCTCAATGTAATCCTAATTTGGAAGTAAATTGTTCTGCGCCTAAAAAAAGTTACAGCATGCTTCCAACACCACATAACTCTATAATTTAATTTGTGTGTGAATTTAACAGATAGAATACAGCATGTTAATTAATTTTAGAGATGCTGGAAGATAATAATAATAAGATTTAATATGGGCCAAAAGTATTTAATGCATTCTTTGTCAATGTCATTATAAAATGCAGTGTTACCATCTGGCAGCTCACTACTATCACTTCAATCCCTGATTTATAATGTCACCTGAAATGAAATATCTAAAATGGGATCTGGAAGAAAAGGGGGATTTGTGCATCCTTAAGCCAAATTAACTGCATCCTGAATCTAGTTTGTCACTTAACACACAAACATTAGTTACTCCATGCCCAGGTGAAATTGATGACAGTTATACTTATTAAGTAAAAATACACAGGGACACCAGGTTGGTTTTAATAGAAGTCAAAACAGCTTTTTCGCTCCAATCACACCCACTGAGCGCTGTAGCAAGAACATTTCTTACACCATCTTTTAGCTCAGATCTGGGTCAAACCAGGTTGAGTAAAATCACCAGGAAAAGGAGGTTTGGATTGCCCACAGTGCTGAGATTATGACTTCATTCTCTTCATCTTAACTACCATTTTTAAACCCCCTTTCCTCCACTTGAAAGCAAGAAAATTATTAAAGCTTGACCTGGAATTGCCATCTTATCACAGTGGAGAAGTTCCTGTGACCCTGAGAGCTGTAGTTTGAAGATTATTAAGATCCTGGTCCTCTGTGAGGCCCGGGCAGAGCGATTTATTGGCTCTTAATGTTGGAATGGGTCAAAGGTAAAAATTATGATGAGCCTGTGCTGGACCTCAGGTGGAGAACTGGAACTTGAAAACTTTAAGTATCTGAGGGTTGACTGAGCTAGACATCATTTTTATGACCAATTATGTGTAGATACACACTTTTTTTCAAATTCCTTTGTAAAGATTTGAGTGTTTTTACTGTTGATGTGTGTCCGTACCCTCTGGTCAGCTACCAGCTCTCCCTCATCCTACCTCTATAACCCCATTCAACTGGTTTGTGAGCAGTTCAGGGAGTACAGAGCGTAGGTCAGAAGCGCTAAGAGCCAAATGGTCTATATCAATCATAAAAAAACATCCCACCCTGCCAGTGAAGCGTGTATTTCACACAAGTGAGGTTTCAGAGTATAAAATTAGAAAACAACATGGACTAATAAATCTGTGAGAACTGTGCAGTGTTCGTATTTAAAAAATCCTGGGTCCCTTTAAGCCCACAAAAATGAGAGGAGCCATAAAGAACAAAGATCAACAGTGAATTGGAAATGTTGCTGTTCACAGTAGATGTCTTGACCCCTGAGCTACAGGAGTAGCTTGTGTTTGAAATTTGGTGAAATGTGAGGCTTAGAATGATCTCAGAACATTTTAGCTGCTATGGTTGCTTTTTTCTTGTTGCCTCTGCAGATCTGTCTGTCCAACTGATTCTGAAAAAGTCAAGATTAAGTCCACAAAATGTCACTGAAAGCTTTATAAAAGCAACTTGTGTGTATGCGTGTGTGTTTTTTTTGTCAAACTGAGGTCAAGAAGAAACCTTTAAGCTGAACTTTAAGCAGACACTTTGTCTCAATGCAATGCCCATCATTTTCTTTTCACTGCAACTTCTAAAGTTCACTTTTGATTGACTGGTCCTTGATTATGAAAAGCAGCTCAGCAAAATACTGAAGGCATTACAGCATATTTTAACTGGGGAGGAATACCTCAAGAATACCTCCCTTACAAGGAGGTGGAAGATACAGAGAGCAGTACATCTGGCTACTCTGTTTAGTCTGATGCAATTACCATTCAAAGATAAGCAACTGAAAATGGACAGATACATCTGTAAAACATATGGTACTGTCACAAAAATGTAAACATGTTCTTGCTTTTGAATTAGTTCCATAACAGTCATACGTTTCATACAGACTTTAAAACTAAAGCACCTGCAAAAAGAAAAGGCGATGAGCGATCTCTGAGCCTGTGGCCCAGTGGCTACACAGATCAGGACCGGTTTTGGAAGGAGTAGAAAGCAAGCTCCTGCAATACATCCATGGTTAAATGAGGTAAATGAGCTACATCCTGGAGCACTTCTGGTTTATTTGCATTCATTTTCTCTTAGTATGTGCTTTACTATTTGCTGCATTTCGTGATTTGCAGTGTGTTTCTTTTTTGTTTGTGCTTTTACATTTGTATGTGATTTGTCTTTAGGGGCCGCCGTATATTAAAACACAAATGTGCCTTTATGCAATGATTTACTCACACTTGAAAAAAATCTAAGTCAAGCTTTTTGTCCAAAGCATCCACAAGTGGTTGAGTGCCACATTTTGACTTATGGAAGACCATTATTCTTTTAAGCATCATCAAGGTCTGGTGATGTGCTCCACAGATGCCGTCAGTGAGGCCAAAACACTGTCTGACGTAAAGCTATGCAATAATGATGCCGAATGAAATTTCCTTTGATTTTACCAGGAACTAATTGCTGAGATTTAAACTGAGGATAGCGGCTTGCTAGTCATGGCTGGATGTGCAGCAGAGCATTGCCTTCATTAATCACAACTTCCCTTCATATCAGCTGTTTCTCATCATGGGGGTTACTTTAAATGAGATGTACAAAGGTCAGTCGTGGTAATTACAGTGCAGCAGTGTCACTTAACCGAATTTCTGCTAATGTGTTTCATTTATAAACAACATAAACAGTGAAATGATGGAAGCAGACATTAAGTATCATATGTGATACACATTCCAAACTTATACATAATAATGATAACATTAACAGATAATAGGCACAAATTTCACCACTTCTGCTCTATGTACATTTCTGTTTTAACACATTCCTTTAGCTAATGAGTGTGTTTCCCTTCTCAGACTGAGGAGACAAATATAGCACTAGCACATGTTTGTTTCAAACAGCCTACAGCTAACTAGACATTAGGAGCATTACAGACTCCACCATGATGGGATAGGTTAATGGGACAGGGCCTGTGGGAGCAGCTCACACAGTAGATGCCCATATCCTTAGTAGCACACACATAAGCCAGCTACAAGATTTCTCTTTGAGTCTGTAGGGCATTTTGGCAACACTTTAGTTGTCATTGGTGTTATAGTTGTAGAGGGATAACAACAGCATGGGCCTTATTGTTCTCTTGAGGATTTCCATGTGCCTGCAGCAGCGGAGTGTAGTCAGAAGTGAGATCACATTGTTATCAGCGTAATTAAAGATAAACTGGTTTTCACTCTTGGTTCAAGCAATCATTTTTGAGACCTTTTTCAACAGCTTGAAGCTGGAATAGCAGAAGTCATCATTGAAACTAATAACACCTCTGTGTGTAAGTCTTGTTTAAAATGCTGATAGGCTGGTTGGTCTAGATAATTAGGCACAGTGTGATGGCCATTTATCAGTGAGTGTTTTGAAATCCAAGGCACATCATGTGCACTCGCACACAAAATCACAAGATGTTTTAAACTGTATGAAAACTTCTCTAAAATGGTCTCATCTGTTGCTGAAAAAAAGTGGGATTAATACATAATGTAGAAGAGAACTTCAGTTTAAGGCAAGATTAACAAAATCAAACAAACCAAAAACTGAAAATAAAGTAACTTGTTTGAAACAGTTTAATAAAGTGGTTTACAACTATCCATCCATTTTTTTAACCGCTTTGTCTCTGCAGGGGTGTTGGCTGTGCTGGAGCCTATCCCAGCTATCATACTGGCAGCAGGCAGGGTACACCCTGGACAGGTCGCCAGTCCATCACAGGGCCACATATAGACAAACAACCATTTACACTCTCATTCACACATAAAGGCAATTTAGAGTCTCCAATTAACTTGACTGCATGTTTTTGGACTGTGGGAGGAAGCCGGAGTGCCTGGAGAGAACCCGGGGAAAATGCAGAGTCCACACAGAAAGACTCTGGCCTTCTTTCATTCATGAATATTATTTATTCTTAGAGGTGGAGCCTCAGTAACTGACAAGATAGTAACAAATGCTATTGCATTTATATGAACATTTGAATAGTTAACAGACCCTATTTGTATAAATATATCCTAATAGAGCTGTAACTGGTTATTCCTAAGGTTCATTTGTATTTAGCATTATTTGGCATTATTTAAGATTGTGACCTATAAACATTTTTAATTTAGTGACTGCTCACTGGTCTGTATTTGAATGGTCTCAGTATGATAATAATTTCTTGTTGTGCAGTTTAGAAAAGTCCGAACCACAGACAGACTAGTTCTTATTTCGGCCATTTAAGCAGAGGTCAACTATGATGACAACACCCACAAAGGTGAGAGCAGCTCACTGTGGTTCACTGTGGCACTGCAGTGCACCATATACATGTACACAATATTGAAAAGGTGTGTATAGCTAGGTATTCTTGAAAACTATGCTTTATTGCCCAGACAGCAGTTGTAATAAAGTGTTTTCAGCACGTAAAATACTCAATGAGAGTATAGCATGAAGCCTCATGTAGGTAAATATGTTAACACAGCTGCTATTTTACGATTGAACTATTTTTGTTATTTTGCATGGATGACATATTTAAGGTTTGGAGCATTATGCATGTGTGAGTACTTCCTGTGTACCCAGTGTTCAAAGTGAAGCCTTAAGGTTATCAAATCCAAAGACATAGAAAGGTGCAGTAGATGCTGGTGTGACACAGTTATCGTCCAAAAGGGTGTGAATTGATTCAAAGTGCGACAGGAATTTTAGTTTACTCCGTAAACTTCACACATTTTCCCTCACATTTTGCTCAAGGAACATACGAATAGCACATGTGGAGTACTTCTTTGTCTGAGGTGGCTGATAGGAGACAGAAAATAGATAGATGGATGAGCACATTTCTAAAATACAGCTACCTCACATTTCACTCAACTATAAATAGTGGCACTTGTTCTTACAGTACAGCTTCTTTCTTGAATTCATATATTCCATTCCATTTCCATCAAAAGCAATATTCCTTTCCCTCTATACCACATTTTAGGAATTGCGCATAAAATCCATCATCCTAGCACACAATACCTGTAGACTGCACATTCATACAGGCCATTCCTTATCATGTCTTTCAGAGAAAATATATGCACTTATGCCAGAGACAAAAAAGAATCGCTGCCATCCACAGCTCTCCTAGTCATTGAATGACATTTAGGCCTCTCAAAAGAGTAGAAAAGTAGAGTAACCCACTACCTTCCAATAGCAGTCATCAAATAAGTCCCTGTAGTCATTACAGCTCCCTCCATTTTTCACAGTGTTCTCCTTAGTGAGAAAGGGCAAGATGAAAAGGAAGAGATGTCATTGAAAGTCAATCAAATTCAAACAATGGTCACTAAAAATCATTCAGCTCAAAAGAGGGAAGATTTAAATTTACTTTTGGTAAGCGTGTCTTACATTATTCAAGTTCATCTCGAACTACCCGTGTTTTATTTATGCTGATTGTCATTTGTGTGAAATGGTGTTTCATAAAAGTGAAAATTAACAACAGTTTAACTGAACAAAGACACACATTTGTCATATTACATTTGCAAAAAATTATTCATTGGTTTAGAACCATTCACACCCGCAATTCTAATGCAATAACCAGATTTTTCACTGTACTGTAAGATAAATCAGTTATCGATATTAAATAGAATGAACGAACCAGTGCAGGAAAAAATAAAACAATGTAATTACTTGAATTATTATTTTGAAAGCTGTACTTTGTTTTAGTATTTAGTCAAACTTCAGTGATAAACCATTCTATTGCTAAATGCTGGAAAAAGATGTTTTTCCTACTTTGTAAAAGTCTAAGTATGGAGGAGGCTAAGACAAAAATTCTATACTGCATCACACTGACGATGCCTTGGGCCACTTGATGTGTTTCTTGATTGAAGAAAAATGTGTACATACATATATACTGTTTTCATCTCATTATAGATCTGCCTGTGTAGCTTGTTTGGCACAGCTTAGTGCAGAAAGAGTATTTCATTCAATGTGATATAGCCTCCTGTTGTGAAAGTTATACCAAATTGGAAAATTCTCCCAAACAGCATGTGTTTACAGTGGTGTATGTAAACACTGACACTGTGTTGGGTGTTTTACTTTCCAACAGTATGGCTGTGTTTTTAACACTAACATACTGTTTTTGCCTATACTATTATAATGTATATCACACATTTTATGCTGTATTATCCTCTGTGTAGCTACAGTTATTACAGTATGTAATTAATTCATAAATATGCTGTTATATATTGAAATGAAATCAGATTTTATTACATTTGAATTGCTTTCCCTTACCTTTTGCCTTTTGAGTGTCATCTAAAAAATGTTAACTATTATTATGCAACTTTAGACTATTTGTCCTTGTCATTCTTTCTCAGTGTGATTGATAGTGTGTAGAACATAACATTCAGTTATTAATTCACTCAGCTGGGACAAAAGAAAAACTTTGGCAAACTCGTAGATTGTTTTCTTTGGCCTTTATTGTGATGCGTTACATTTGCTCAGTCAGTTTTACTTTTTGTTAAGCTTGGCTCACTTTATTTCTTTTATGTCAATTTCAAGAGTTCAGTCCTTCATTTCATGCATTTATAAAATCCATTTATTAAAATTCAAATCAAATCTTTGCTTTGACAACTCAAATGTAAACAAAAACATTCATTCATTCATCTTCTATACCGCTTAGTCCCCGCAGGGGTCACGGGAGTGCTGGAGCCTATCCCAGCCAGCTTACGGGCGAGAGGCGGGGTACACCCTGGACAGGTCGCCAGTCTATCGCAGTAAACAAAAACATTTGCAGAGTAAAAAAAAAAAAGATCAGCTGGTCACTAGTCAATCACAGGGTTGACAAACAGGAACTGGCAGCATTGTACACTTACAACTACAGGTAATTTAGAGCAGCTAATTATCTTGCATATCTTTGGGCTTACGGAGAAAAATGGCGGACAGATGAGAGGACAAACTTCACAGAGAAAGCATCGAGCCAGCTGGCTAGTTTGCAGTCTTACTGTGAGGTAACAGAGCTAATCACTGTATCACCACTATACCCCTACTATAAATATTATCATGACTTCTGACAGCTAATGTGATATTGCTAAGGTTCTAAAGACAAGACAAGAGATAAAAAAGAGAAATTGAAAACTGCTGTCAGTTCTGTCTGCACCCCAGTATACTACTGAATGTCACTGGTCACATCTTCAACACCATAAACATTGATGAGACTACGCTAAAAATCATTTCACAGTTTGCAGTTTCCATCAAACTCACTTTGCAATTTTCCTCTAGTCATGTACATCTTCATCCAGATAATGTGTTAATCTTCACTACAGTCTCTGGAGATCACTTGTCTATTTCACGGTTAGTTTCCCACAGAAACTAAGAGGAAGGCACAGTAACTTAATTATTCTGCACTTTAAATTAGATATCACAGGACTGTATAAAACATATTGCCAAATTATTGAATAATATCTTAGGGTGTGTTGTAGATACAAAGTGATTAGATATGTGCATTTTATTAAAACCATATCTCAGGAGTGCTAATAAAAAAAGTATCAAAGTTTATTAAAGTTGATAGTGGTATCTGTTGCTTAAGTCTGGAATCAGCTCTTAATAAACGATGTAGGAATGTGGGACAAAAAATATCCTTGTTATTTCTTTAGAAAGATTTTTGTGTCTATACTGGGGCTTTTGGAATAATTATTTTGCACCTGTGTAATGACACCTACAGTATTATTAGAGTTCTCCTTGTTGCATCAGTAAACCAGTGACCAAACTGATCCTGACCACTAGCAATCCTGTATCCTAAAAAATGACCTTTCTGTACAACTGGACTGCAAGTACTCTTGGATTTTGCTGTGGATGTGTCAAGTATGATGATATGCTGTAATTAATAAAACACAACTAGCTTCAAATTAGCTTACCAACAATCCCACAATTGGATCGCTAAACAGATGAAAATAAAAGGGGCAAACACACATTCAATGCATTCTGTCATTTCCCTTTTGCCTCCTCCTCCCCAAAAATAACAGCAGCCATATGTGTGCAAACAGCTGATTGGTCATTTCATGTATTTGTGTGTTCTCTTCCCTGTATTTTAGGCGAAAAATTACCCTCTTTGTGTATTTATGAAGGCAAGGTATGAAATCGACAGCATGCACTATTTGGCTCATACTCTTATTTGTAGGCTACTATATCTCAAGTTTGCTCGTGTTTTAGTACCTTTAGTAAATCAGATCCTGAGGGTGCTACTGTGAGGCAGAGAATTGGTGTGGCTGGCTGCCTTATATACTGAGAGTGATTGCATAATTGTATGGGTGTAGTGGGGCGGACCAGATAGAATTGGAAGGAAAAGTAGGACAAGCTGCAGCAGAGTGAGCAGGGGGGCAGACGGTGCGGCTGCTCCAGGCCCACTGTTCCAAAGGGGCCCACTCAAGGGCCAATCTGTCCGACTGAACCTGCATTTTTGTTGTTTAGTTGAATGTTTTATATGGAGTTTCTTGTGTCTTGATTGCAGCAAAAACAAATCCCAAAAGCTGCCAAGAGGTTCTGTCTGTCTGCAGCAAATAGCAGCAGTGGGGGAACTGTGTACTGTATTGTCATTGATTCCACCCCCTTAGTACAGACTTAACAGGGACCCTGTTGTCTTCTCCTCCTCTGAGCTGCTCTGGCTTCCAGTTTTTTGACAGCCTGTCAGCTTTTGTCTGTTTCTCTCAGTGTTTTTCAGAACAATTAAAGTAAAAATCAGATCAGAGCGTTTCTGAAATTTGCTTAAAATCAATAGGTGCCATGACATCAATCTGCGCCTCATCTCTCTTTTTTCAGCTCTAACTTTGAAGTGCAGGTGCATGACTTTGTGGCATAGACTTCAGCTAGTTAGCTAGTTAGCTAAAGTCAATTAAAACTCCAGCCATGCATGAAGGACGTCAGACTCTTTGCCTTTCTTGTTGGTCTGCCTCACTTTTTTATCCTTAATCTGACTGGGATCAAATTATTGGTAAAACTCTATCAGCAGCTGTGTTGCTCAAATATCAGCATGTGTTTAATGATAAATTTATTATAATTTAATCTCAAAGCACTTTACACAAGCTACACTTTACATAAGTAAGGATTGAGAGCTTGCAGAATTTAACAATATAACTATATGTAATTATATATAAAAAACAAAAAATCCCACTTGAGCAAACACTAGGTGACAGTGGAGAGGAAAAACTCCATTTAAACGGAAGAAACCTCCAGCACTACCAAGCTCAGGGTGGGCAGCCATCTGCCTTGCCCTTTTGGAGTGAGTGGAAACAAAGAGAGAAAAGAACAGCAGGCCACAAGACAACAGCAACAAGCTCCAAGGTCGAGGATACCTGCAGAAAAGGAGAAATGCTAAACCCCCTAAATCAAGAGTTACTTTATGAGCAACCTTAAAGGCCTTGGGTAAAAAGCCTCTTAGTAAAGATAGGTTGATCTGATCCAACATGGATATGCTGAAAACTTTTTGAGCAGTCAATTCAGGATGGGGTCTAAGAGACATGTTGATGTTTACATAAGTTAATGTGTGAAATAAAATTGTTAAATTAACTTCATCTACGAGGGGTAAGCGGTCTAAGTAAGGCCCAAGTCCTATATTCACATGACATGATTAGCGCACTGCATTGTCAGTATGCATTTGTCTTTGTTCCACCCTTCAGTTTGCGTATGTTTCCTGTTGGTTCCATCTAGCATGTCCATACAGCCTATAAGGGCCCACTACAAATCCTTGCCCCCTCTGCTTAGACTCACCACATCTGTGCCTGGTGACAAGGGATGCCATAATGAGAGACCTGTAAGTGAATATGAATGTGCAGGGGAAAAATATAAGGAACAGACAAAGAACTTTGACAAGCTGCCAGTAAAATAGTAAATTTAAGGGCTACTATTTAATTTTTTATTTCCACTCTTTGGTGTAGTAATTAAAGTAAAAAAACAGAAGGCCAACTCTCGAACCTTGAGAACACCACATGCGATGTGACCGTAGCAGAGTGGGAGCGAGTGCATTTTGAAATTTTTAAAGGGAGGGAGCATCACTCTCTGCCCTGCTCCAATTTCACTCGGGTACCGCTTGAAAAATGAGTCTGAAGCAGAACCTGACTCAAAATCCACTTTTCAGTCAAAAATCGAATGTTGCATATCATTGATCTTAATTTCTTTTGGATCTACGGCTATGGTTTAAGCTAAGCGTAGATTTTTTTCGCTTTTCTGAAGTTTATGAGTACGATTTTAGTGGAGCAGGATGCAATTTGAGTGAGTCCATAAGTGAGGAGCACAAATTCTCACCACTCCACTCTGCTTATGACCTCTGTTACCTACTCAAAGAGAAGAAAAGAGAAAAAAGAAAAAGATAAAAAAAGTCCAAAAACATACTCATTCAGGCAAGTTGTATCTGTCAGTGTGTCAACTGAATAGTTTTAGATTAGTATGAACATCATTAACAGTCAGAGGATGGCATGTTTTTTCTTCTTACTGGCTAACTACAGTACATCTCAAGTTAAATATGAGTTTCACCAGTTATACAGTAACACATGAAAAAGAAATTGAAGAAAAATAGATGCAGATTTTACTCACATAAAGTGTAGCGCCTAGACACTTTGCTACTCGAGGCACTTATAATCTGGAGAACCCACAAAAAATGTAATTTATTTAAGAGTTTAGATGGAACATCTTTGAATAAAACAA
>OMLM01015059.1:0-15034 GCA_900302695.1 Helostoma temminkii | reverse complement strand
CTTACATTCTATAGAAAAACCACATGGCAAAAAAAGAGAAGAAAGGGAGGAAAAGAAAGGAGTAGGAAGGAGGACGGGTTTGTGAACAAGCCCACCACTGTCAAAGACAGAAACACTGTGTCTGAGGAGAGGAGGGGGGTTGATTGATTTCTAGGTGGGGGCGGGTGGAGTTGAAGGTTGAAAAGAATGTCATGATAGTCCTTTGTGCCCCTCTACTCACTACTCTGGTTCTGCCTCTTTCTCGGTTTTCCACATGGTTGTTTTGCTTGTTTGCCCTTTACTGACCTGTCTGGCCTTCCGTAGAAGTGAGGGTGACCAAACACACACAACACACTCACATGACGGCAGAGTGAGCTGTAGTTGTTGTAGTTCTAGTTGCTTTTTATATTTATTTATTTATTTTTTATGGTTTTTTTTTATTTTTGTCAAAATTCATACTACAAGACAAAAATGAACAACAAACAGATCCTGCTAACATGTTGACTGTCACCTCATTTCCACCAAGCCAGTCTGAGGGCTGTTTCAGAGGCAGCGCCTGGTTTGTACCAGTTCAGCAGAGACAGAACTGACTGTCAGCCAGGAAAACCAGTTCCAGATCAGCACCGGCTTTTTTACTCCCTATTCATCCACCCAGGACTGATTCAAAACCAGTGCTCAGTTTCAAAGCAGTTAGTTGCATTTTGACAGTCAAAGAATCAGCTGAATAATAGTTGGTGATGATCAAATCACACATGTAGTCCCAAAGAGTAGAGAAATACTTCAAGTATTCGGGAGCTGTCACGTGTACACTATATGTGTACACTATATATATATATGTCCCCACAACAAGACCGGTGTGTCATCTGCTCAGTAGCCTGTTGTCATTCGCTAGGCTTTACTTGTCATTATTACAGTGGAAATAGTTTAGATGCAGAAAGTGCTTGGATAGGTTTATGAAAGGATCATGGTTTGTGTTAAAATCAACATCAACATTTTAATCTAACTCTCTGAAGAGAAAGCAAACAAGCATATTTCCCAACATGTCAAACCTTTTCTTTAAAGCACACACTAACTTTAACCCTACAGTGAAGTCCTAACTTTATTAGAGCCTTTTGAAAATGTGAGGACAGGTCAACATGTCCGTACCGAGCCAGCACACACTCATCTATAAACCACCATGTCCACATCACTGTGTGTGAACGAAGTGTGCAAATGATCTTTGCCAGTTGTGTAATAGTAAACACACATTAAAACGCACACGCACACACACACACACACAAATCAAAAGCAGGGATTGAGGGAAAAAGTCAAAGTGAATGCTGTTACATCACATCGCACCATATTACACGCCCTGTTCCACTGCCCTTTTCCTGCTTGATACTCTCTGCTCCCCCTCTCTTACTGTGTCTAAACTGACACATGTGTGCGAGGAAACAGATCTGTGGTGTCCATGGGTTTGGTTTGACATTTGACATGAACAGGTGGGAGAGCGACACATGATGGAAAACAGAGAAGGAGAGAGAGAGAGAGCAGGTGAAAGGTCAAAATCATTTGGCTCTGCCTAGAACACAGGCCGCGCAACATGTACATGCTTGACTATGCGGTCCTATGATGTAGTGCTCCAGGATGCCACTGCGGTTATAACTTATGTTACGCTGGATTTTCTTAGGCATTTTTCAGAAATTCCTTGCACATGCCAATTTCTACAGATTTATTGTACATGCACTGAGGGAAAGCTTGGGTTGGGCTGGGTAAAACCACAATGAACTGCTACAAATAGGCACTATTTATCACATAAATGAACACAATTACATGAGTAATTACATTTTAATAATGTAGCTATGTCTATTGAGTTGAACTTGTTTAATCTGTGTGTACATAACAAAATCAGTTCTTCAGGCCAGACTGCAGCTGAGGTTGTGATTATAGACCATTTTCCATCAAACCCTGCACAGCCACAGAACTTTAGCTTAGCAGACTCAGTATATGTACTTCATGCACAGATCTGTAAACATGTGTGTGCGCAAAAATACAGAGAGTCGATGTGCCTGGATTTCTGAACAGGTAATGAGAGGGAAAGCCACAACCCCAGGTATCATAATATTTCTTCCAGCTTTCTTTGGGCTTGTCTGCTTTTGATAACAATACGACTAAATAAACAAATGGATATTGCCGCCTACTTCTCTAACATACTAATTTGTTTATTCATTCAACAGCCTCTCTCTACTTATCTGACTGCACTTATCTGCACTCATTCTTACTCCCTTGTCTATATAGCGCTTAGGTAACAAGATAGAAAGTTAATTACATAAATTGATATATGAAGGCTTGAACAACATCACAGCTCTGCACAACGTTTCTTGCTGCAGAATTATAAACATGCATTTATTTGTTGGGTAAGTGTTAATTAGGCACCTTATATAAGGAGCACTGAAACTGTAACCAATACACTATAAATCATTTTAAGCTTGTTGAACTCAGCCACGCTGCTTTAAAAATCAATAAACTTGAGATAGATTAAGCTGACTTACAGTTGTTACAGGAAGTTTAAAAAGTAAGTTCTGTATTTGACATAAAACACACAGCTGCAGCTGCAGACACCATTTTGTAACTGACAACGTCTGATTCCGGTTCCTTAGAATTTGTGAAGAGAACAAGAGGGTTAAATTCAGTTTATTATTTCAGGTTATTAATTAATTAATATGTGTGTCAAAGACACACAGAAACTTACCGCCATGATTGCGTCCTTGAAGCTACAAAAAACGAGTTTCATAAAAGTCCATTAAATTTGTTTCTTTATAAGCTTCATTAAATGCTTTGAGTCAACTCATCTATCATCTGTGTGTGTGGTCTGGATTTAATGAATGAATCTAAACTTAATTCATTTGAAACTAACAAAACATTCATATTTGCATTAAGTTAAAGAGAAAATAGTTGATTCCACTTGAAACTAAAATCCAGACATGTTTTCCTAACCATGTGAAACATTAATAATTAACCATTAATAGATCTACTAGTGTCAACATATTAACCCCATGAATAAAAGGTACCTAAGTTGCTGGCACTAACTGAATAACTGCAGCTCATTGTTTATGTGTGTGTTTTTTGTCTTATCTCTGTAGCATGTGACTGCATTCCTTGATTCTTTCCATAAATCCTCTGGTGATCCAGCAACAGGATTAAAAAAGAGCAAAAATCAGATGGAGAAAGTTATTCGAGGACAGCACACCGACTCCATCTGTCAGATTTCCCTCCCTGTTTCTTTTCAGAATGAAACCTTGGATCACTGCATTCACTGAGCTTAATATGAAAAAGTAAATAAAGACCTGTACATGACTCATGTTTATCTAACAGGTTAGTTGTTCCAGGGAACCAGTGGGCCTTTTCTGAATTTCCATGTGCTACATTTACATAATGTATGACCCTCCTCTGCTGGCCAGACACTGGTAGTGCACGTTGTACAGAGGCTTGTTCTTCAAATGTGGCTCAGATATTTAACTAACTAAATTTGATATGTAGATGCTGTGATAGCAACATAAACATAATCAGTTTCAACAACTGCATGTGGTCATCTAAAGCAATCATCAAATTAACATTTTAGTTTTTATTACATTTCATCCTTTTATTTCTAACAAGTCACTTGTAACTGAAGTAAGTTACGTAGCCTGTATGCTAAACTCTAAAACGTCCAGATGAAATTAGACCAGTTTAAAAATACCTAAAGGACTCCAGACCTATAACAGAATGAAACAATTCAACACTGATGGAATTTAAACTTGACGGTATACGGTACCATTCTCTACCCCAAAACAGAATAAATATTGTATTATTATTGAACTGGAGTATGTTATAGTGATATAAAACAGGGAGGCCAAAACAGTAGAACCACCTCTTAATATAATGCAGTCCAATAAGACTCCATCACCCACTATAACCTCAATAAAACATATAGTAGAATTATATCCTTTTGATAGTTTGAACTTAAAAACTGAGAAACTATAACCTTGTAAAATAAAAATTCATGGTAGAGCTACTGTGTTGGATTACATTAAATTGTAGAGGTGTACCTAATAAAGTGGCCAGTGAGTGTACATTAATATGGCCATATTAATGGCCATCTGGAGGCTGGTGTATAACAATTAATGAAGGACAATACAGTACAAAGTTGTCATTACATAATATATATTCATAGGCAAAGTTGTAATTGTTGACAAACAGCCTAAGCACACATGGTATTCATATACCAAGTAGAGTCTCTTAAAATGTCACTTAATATTAAATCTCTAGGTGCTATAGTTTATTCTGCCATAATGTTTTAAAAAAGAAAGAATATGGCTTAAATGCACTAATAAAAGTGTACTGATAACTGTAGACAAAGATGATTATTTCATCTCTTTCACTACTATCGCTTTAACAAAACTGTGCATAAAAGTCCCAAAGAAAAAATAAGAAAAAGTAAGAAATACTGTACATAAGGAAAATATAAGGGAAATAAGAAATCCATGTTTACGGAGTAACAGTCGTTAGGGCTTTTGATTTCATTTAAAGAAAACACACAACTGTCAAGTTTCAGGGGTAAGTCCAGGATAAGGAGCCGGAATAGGAGTTGTTGTTTCCTGATCCAATATTAACAGTATCCCTGGAGACAGAGCCATGGGGGGGCTGGTGTACTGAAAGATCAACTGGACACTGTGCTAGTTTCAGTCTTTCTGTTTCTCTGTGTGCAGAATAGCTTCAGATTCCATCAGTGAAACTATGGAAACTGCTTCAGAGGCTGGCAGTCCCTCCCCCCGTCCTGTCAGTGTGATTTTTCACCATAACTTTCTTCCAGTCCTTGTGATATAGAAGGTTTCGTGTGAGCATTCTGGCTTTTATTTCTCCTTCACTGTCTTTCAAGTTGCAACATAAAAAGGCTTTAACATGGGCAGTAGCAACTGTCGACAATACAGAAGTGAAGTTCTGTCCTCTGTAGCAAATATGTTGGTTTTAATGGCTTGAAAAGGAGTTTACTCTACAAATATAGAAATACACACAAGTAATAGGCTCTGTTGTGGGTTTTTTAAGTTTCTTAAATAGCAGTGTTATGAGACGACAGTAGAGAGCTGTCAGGAAATGTTGACACAGAAATAGGTGATGAAATACAGTTACATGACCATGTAAGCCTTCACTCCCAGCGTTTCAAAACGTCATGGTTTGCCACAAGTTAAAATGAAGCAAGATCTTATTGCAACCTTGCAATTCGACGGTTGTGTATCTTTAACAGTTGAATCCAGATGAATTTGATTTGACTGTTTTGGGTTCACAATTAGCTTAATAAGTAGATATAAAGAAATACAGAACTATAAAACTGATAAAACCATTAAAGTACATGATTTAGTACTGTAGGTGAGTGAAAGTGTGTGCTGATAAAAAAAAGCAAGTCCCTAAGGGCTTTTAGGTTGGAGGACTTGTTGGGAAACAACCACAGAACTTTAATCTAACAATGATGAGCAGAAAATACAATACACAATAGTATAACCTACAGTATACTTGCATATAGGGTCAACTATGCTTTCACCAATATTTAGGCCTGTTCATCAGGAAATATCTCTGTCTGCACCTACATCAGTTGCAAGCTGAAGTCTCTGAAGCTACAGTCTCTAGTCGTTGTAAAATGTTTCATCAGCAGGATGGAGGGTAGACAGGTGGTCCACCTATGTTTCATTCATACTTGCACTATCAAACTGATCCTGGATCAGCCTGGGGAACAATGGCCTATCGAGGTCGCAGTTTGTTTGTTTTTTGTAGATGCTGCAGTTGAGTTGTTAAACTGGCATTAAGTAGCTAAATAGTTATAAATAATAACAACCTTAAGAAAATCTTGAATATTAATATAAATATAAATATAAATATAAATAATATTCTTTTTCCAACCAGTTTTAGTCTACCTCAGTTATACACATACATAAGTGGATTGTGCACTCATTCACTAATCACTACACAAACAGGATTATTCCAAGACACAGATCTGGGGAGGCTTCATAAAGATAAGGATCCCTCAGTCTCCATAATTCTCAAATGGAAGATGGTTGGCAAGACCAGGACTCTTCCAAGAACTGGTTGTCCGGCCAAACTGAGCAATCGTGGAGAATAGCCTTAGTAAGAGAGGTGACCAGGAACCCAATCCTCACTTTGACTGAGGTCCAGAGATCTGTGTGGAGATGGGAGAATGTTCCTACACTGATCTGGGCTTTGTGACACAGTGGTTAGATGGAAACTTCTCTTCGGTGCAAAACACTCGAAAGCCCACCTGAAGGACTCTGAGACTGTGAGGAACAACATTCTCTGGTCTGATGAAGCAACAATTGATGTGTTTGGCCTCTATTCTAAACATTATGCCTAGAGGATCCAGGCACAGTTCATCACCTGTCTAATACCATCCCAACTGTGAAGCATGGTGGTGGCAGCATCATGCTGTGAGGTTTTTTTTGTTACCAGTGGGGACTGGAGGACTGGCTAGGGTTGAAGACAACAATCCTAAGAAGACAGCCAAGATGACACATCAGTGGTGTAGAGACAACTCTGTGAATGTCCTAGAGTGACACAACCAAAGCCTTGACTTGAACCCTATTGAACATCTCTGGAGAGACATGAACATGGTTGTCCACCAATGGTCTCCATCCAACCTGACTGAGTTTGTGCAGATTTGCAAAGAATAATTGCATAAAATCTCCCAATCCAGGAGTGCAAAGCTTGTCGCATCGAACTCAAAAGGAGGCTGTAACTGCTGCCAAAGTACTGAGTAAAGGCTCTGAATACTATGTACAATGTGATATTTCAGGTTTTTTTTTAAATGTACAGACATTTCTAAAATTCTGTTTTCACTTTGTCAGTACGGTTTACAGAGTGTAGATTAATGAGAAGCAAAACAAAAAAAGTGAATGGGACCTGAATACTTTCTTAACTCACTGTATTAAAAAAATGCAGCACCACATAAAATAATAACCCACAGCTTCATATATTTATTGTGTAAAGGCAGCAACCTTAATGCAGACATGTCATTTACCTCAGGCCCCTGAAAACTTTCACCTGAAACTCGTCCTTCTTCCGGTCAAGTCGATCAAAATAAAACCCTCATTTGTTGCTATGGCTGGCGATGTTTTGGCGATGTTTTAATAATACATTTTATGACAATATTTGGTTAATCCAGAAAGCATAATACCTGGTAGACACAATTTCAAGGTGGTCAAGTGACTTTTTTTTGACAGCATAGTCACTTCCGGTGTCTCTTTCACTTGTCGCTACGCTTGACGTGTATCCATGGCAACAGGCACAGCTACACCAGGTCCGGTCAAGTCGCGGCGCATCCCGTTACCTTCCCTGGAAGCTAACAGACAAAGGTGTCACAGCAGCAACATGAAGACAAATTAAACAGACTATAAGCAAGTTTCACTGAGTTGTTCGTGTGTTGTTTTGGAAAGACATGACACATCCACAGAGAGCCCGGTATGGAAATGATGCGGCGCGTAACGCTAAATGCAGAATGGCAGGTGAGTCAATGATCTGATTGATGGATATTTATTTAAATTTAGCAAAAAACACTAAAAACTCTGTTCTACGAATAACAGTCCACTTTTAAACTGAGATGGTGTTGAAAGCTAGACTTTACATTAGCCAGACAAGAGACAAACTAAGATTGTAAACAAACCTAGTACAATTTTGCTATTATTACTGAAGTGTTTCTATTTATGTGCTGTATGCGTTGTATATCTAATAAATTAACAGTCAGGACATATTCAGCCTCGTCTTCTGCCAAGACTTCCCACACTCTGACATGTGCATATTACTTAACATAATGTGAGTTTTTTATATAAAGTGAACATGATGTGTAAAAATAAGTGTCCTCAAATTAGCATCTATGTGCAAACTCACCACACACCCTCCACACACGGCATACACAAGGACCCTTGTGGGTCCCAGGGCCCCCAAGAAACGGCTGATTCAGTCATTCTGGACTGGTCACATCTGGCCCTTTATGAGATGCTTAAGCTAAAGTACACACTTTTCTGTGTTCATTATGAAAAGCTTTCATGTGCTGTTTGCCACAGCAACACACACACACACACACATTGCTCAAGGGGGCAATGGTGTCTTGTTAAAAGAAGACCCTGGTCGGGTTAGAGATGTAGGATCTTGTGTTTCTGTCTGTTGTTCTATCTGGAAACAAAACAAAAAACAACCCCCCACTGACCAGACGGATAACATCTCTCCGTCTCCCTCAGAGCCAGAAAGTGAAACGTCAAAGATGTTCTGTGTCCCTAATGCTTCATTAATCATGCAGATTCAGCTGAGCCCTAACCAGGTCAAGCAAGCTTTTGTTTTGGTGTGTGCGGGAGTTTGCATGACTTAAGGAAGCCTAAATTATTCAGCCGGTGGGGCAAGGTGCTTCAGGAATCTCAAATGGCCCTTGCACTCCATGTGATGGAAAACACTCAAATCTGATCAGCCGGATTTGTTTTCAAACGCGCACGCTCAGACGGGATGAGGAACCGGTGTTGTGTTACTTATAAGTTTTCCTTTGTTTACAAGAAATCCACCAATGGGGCAATTATGTCAGTGCTGAGTGCACTTTCAATTACAAAACTCTTACACCCCTGTCCTCCTGTCTCCCGCTTCAGTTCCTCCTGTCCCCTTGTTAAAGCGTCCTGGTGGGATACCCCAACCATGGCCCATTCATCCTCGCCCTACAGGACAGGTCTACAGGTCCCACTTCCCATCTCCTCCTCACATCTCCCTCTTCCACACCCGTCATGCAGAGGAGAGCGCAGAGCGGCCCCATCTAATCACCATTGTCCGTCCCTGTGGTCGGAGTACACTACGGAAGGTGACTGAAGTTTTTAGTAATTTTAGCTGAATAGTTAACTAACTTACTATACAAACTAATTAAAACTAAGTTATAGGTTTGTAATTTTGTAACAACAGTTCTCATGAGTTTCTTACTTTCTAATAAGCCATCAAATTAGATGGCTTGAAATTTCCTGCATTTAAACTAGTAAAAGATCCCAATCAGATTCCAAATCTGATTTTCAAGACAGACCTGGCCAAGAAATGGTGTAAATGCATTAAGATGCTTGGCACAGTCCACTCCAATGAATAAAAAAAAACAAGTGTCACGATGGATATCCAAGAGACAACTCCATAGTAGTTCTTATTAATAGATAATTACTGATTGGAGAAACAATCATAACCTATGCGTCATTTTGACTCTCTGTTTTGAAGGTAACACTGCTGTTAAACCGCAGGGGTGTGGTGTCCTTCGAGCAATTGCTACTGGATATCTCTGAGGCCCTGGGGTTTCCTCGCTG
Organism: Helostoma temminkii; assembly: GCA_900302695.1. Classification (NCBI taxonomy): domain Eukaryota; kingdom Metazoa; phylum Chordata; class Actinopteri; order Anabantiformes; family Helostomatidae; genus Helostoma; species Helostoma temminkii. Next base: position 5,711 of record OMLM01015059.1, on the reverse strand, counting down.
GCACAGGGCCAGAGTAACGCGCCTATACACAACCCACGCACGAGAGGTGAGGCTTAACCACCAGGGAAACAATGAACTGATAGGGTCCTACTATCTACCCTCAAATCCCCCTACATCCTTTGACATATGTACAGCTCTTTCCATATGTATAGTTCTAATACTTGCACTGAGGTGGTAGGAATATGAAAGATGTTTGCACAAAACCAAAATAATAAACGTCCCCAAACTAGATTTTGACACATGCTCTCTTCATGAGACAGGCCACAGTGGAACAGTTTTATACTGCTTCGCATGTTGTGTATAGTTAGAGAACACCCCTCTGTGCACTCAAAAAACTCAAAGTTGTCAGAATTATGCAGATTTTTATTACAATACATAAAAAGAGGCATTGTATTTCCCTCTATGCTCCAGTCTGATACACTTACAGGAAAAAAGAATGGTTCGCTTTTTCCATAGGTGAAGGGTGTATGTGATTTCTTCCGAGGCGAGGCGGCTTTCCTGGCGCTGGGGAAGGCTCATCCAGAACTGAGCAGCGTGCAGGAGGCCCTGGAGGAACTGTTTCCAGAATATTCCCACTACCGAGCTGACGCACTACGAGTCTGGGAGAAGAAACTTCGTCCAGCACCTGATAAAGCAGCTAAGGCTGACAGTGGATACAGCGAGGGGACAGACAACAGCGAGACAAATCAAGAGACACAGGAGGACACAAATACACATGTCAAAAAACATACTAATACACACGATCACCGTATAGACACGCAACATCTGGAAAATTATAACACAGATGTGCAGAAATCTCACAAAAAGAAAGTTTGTAGAAAACCTGCTTACCTTCCCAACCACCTGCAGAGACTGCATGTGAAGGCGATGGTCAGAGAGCAGCAGCCTTCTGTCATTGGTCCATTTCAGCATGAAGACAGTTTTAGAGAAGCAGATATTCCCTCTCCTACACTGTGTGAAAACTGCTTAGCAAGAAGAGCTAGACAGCAGTCTCCAGAATGGATCAATCCATTATCGGGAAGGGCCCCACTTCCTCCTGTGTTGAGGAAGCAAAAAGAAAGTTCTCATTCAGAACAAGAGGTGAGAAAGCTGGATGTTCCTCTGAGCCCTACACCTCCTCAGCCAATCAGCACAGGCGAGGAGAAGACTCTAGCACAGCCACAACTTTTAATTCCAGATGTGGGTCCAGTGCAGAAAGACATAGAGCAGAGGACAGAGGACCTTCCCACAGATGGAAGTGATGTCACCCTGTCAGACATCGAGCGATGCTATGAAATAGGACGCGTGGTTGGGGATGGCAACTTCGCTGTGGTGCGCGAGTGTCGCCGTCACGACAACGGACAAATATTTGCCATGAAGGTAGTTGAGCGCTCCAAACTGATTGGTCGAGAGCACATGATGCAGAATGAGCTGAGCCTCCTGGGTAGCCTGTGTCACCCTCACATAGTGCGGCTGTTCGCACACCACCACACTCACACTCACTCTTACCTGGTGATGGAGCTGGTGAGCGGTGGGGATCTGTTTGAGGCCATCAATGAGAGAGGCAAGTTTTCAGAGGCGGAGGCAGGACTGATGGTGTCGGACGTGAGCGACGCGCTAAATTACATCCACGCCAAGAGCATTGTCCACCGAGACATCAAACCTGAAAACCTACTGGTGAGTTTGAACATTTGATCACAACTCAAATTATCTTACAGACAGAGACAAGAACCTCTCAGTTATGCTACGTCATTGCCAGAAAGGTTTGATGAATGAATCATGATGCATTTTGAATAAATTTACTCTCTGACACAGTTATTTTTTAACACAAGAGGTGGAGGGTGCAATTATTAGTTTTTGATTCGAAGTCAAATTCATGCATGAAAATGTCAGTGAGGAAACTTTCTGTTTGTGTGCCTCTACATGGAGGCCTGTGGAGTCGCTTGACTTTGAAAAGTATCATCTTAACTTGGTTGCAGAAAACAAGTCGTGATCGATTGTCTTGATTTTCTTGTTCCCTCTCAGATAGAATGGGTGGCTGCTGGTCTCTGTAGGCTGAAGCTGGGAGACTTTGGTCTTGCCATGGTTGTGACAGAACCAGTCTTCACAATATGTGGCACACCCACATATGTAGCCCCAGAGATTCTCTGTGAGGCAGGTTCGTGCTATTTGCAGTTGTATCACTCACTACTTTAGTTTCTCTTTTACCTTTCTTTCTGTTATTTGCTTATTCTCAACCTAAGCACTTCACACCACCAGGTTATGGTGTAGCGGTGGACGTGTGGGCTCTGGGTGTTATCCTCTATATCCTGCTGTGTGGCTTCCCTCCATTTCGTAGTCGGGATCGAGACCAGGAAGAACTGTTCCAGCTAATAAAACTGGGACAACTCCACTTCCTGTCCCCCTATTGGGACCCCATCTCAGAGGGTAAGATATACATAAATACGCTGTAATCTGACACAAATGCTGATACATATGTACACATATTCACACATGAATAGGGAATCAGTTTTGTGTGCTGTTCTCTCTATGTGTGTTTGCGAGCAGAAGCCAGAGGCCTTGTCAGAGCTCTGCTTCAACCAGATCCCAGCCTGAGACTGACGGCAGAGCAGACACTGCTGCATCCCTGGGTGAAGGCTATGGCTTCAGCATGCAGGCAGGGGGCGCTCACAGATAAAACTCAGAGGAGCGCAGCACACACTGAAGCGGAGCCAGAAAGAGTTCAGACACAAGCTCAGACCAGTGCAGCAGAAGCAGTGTTAGACAAAAAGCCAGGACACACCAGCAGCAGGAGAGAAATCACACTCAAAGAGCTCAGCAGAGCTGAAGAGAGAAAGACTAAGATGGTCACAGGAAGAGGACAAGATGAGGACAAAGCACCGCAGCAACAGTTAAAAGAGAAAGGTACAGTCCACAACATATTACCACAGCTCAGAGTGCAGCCACCGTCAGAGGCCACACCTGAACAGAAACCACAGTGCATCTCTATAGACTCGGGCTCACCCAGCAGGCGAGAAAAGCTGTCACACACTGACCCAAGCAGCCTGAGAGGTGAAGTCGATCAGACTGCCACCACAGCCCAAACAACAAACCCTAAACAAAACAGCCAACAGCAGTCACCTACACCCTCCTCGACCAACACAGCACCACAAACCACAGCAGGTCATTCAACACAGCACCACCCACTGTCCAACACAGCAGCTTCTTCATCTCGCTCTCACCAGCAGAACTTCACCTCCGCCCCGCACGATCCAAACCACCCATCCGAAAATCATGACAAGTAGAAAGTGAACACCCACCCACGTTTCCTCTCTAAGCATGTAGTTAGATCAGATCATCATTTTCATTGTTCTGGACAATACCACTGATTTCTAGGAAACAGAATTCTTGCAGGAGCCACATACGATGTGATTTACTATTGGAACTGAATAGCGCCTGATGGACTAGGCAGATATCATAAATGTGTCTAATCCATTTATCTTGCAACCATAAATTAGTCACCAGATGCTGTATAACATATTGTGATGTAAGTACATGTCCATCTAGGATTGTAAGAGGAAGATGAGCTGGGAAACAGGGAAGCACTGGAAACATCGTTCAGATTAAAAGAACAGTTGGTCGAGCAGGGATCTACGGGGATTTAAACATGTTTTCAGGTGTATTCATGAAAAGGTTTCTGTGTTGGATTGTCCTGTTTTTGTGCAAACCATGTGTAACTTGAGGATATGAACTGTAATCATGTGTCATTCCTAGTGGTAGTTTCGATTGCTTGTATCATGACACTGATCCATCCTCCATTCCTAGAAGTCTGCCTTAGGACCAGAGACATCTGTTTACTACATTTATACACTAAAAGCATCTCTACCAAGAACTTTTTATTTTGGTCATAGTAAAAGTTTGCCATGTTTACGACTTTCCTGCATGAGTGTTTTATTTGACATATTTTGTACAGGGCCCTAAAAACACTACTGCTTTATGAAAATAATAGCAAAACAGAAAACCGTAACTTTGTGAACGTGTAAATTAGCAATCTGTAATAACATTTGGACACAGTGACGTGTGGTAGGGTCCAGTGGCTAATCATGTGAAGGACACAGTGTGTGACCACATACAGCTACCGTTCATGCATAGCTGAGGGTGGTATGGCTCCACACAGACCAAATAAGGCATATCTGTTTGTCCAATGGGAGTGGTCAGTCCTGTCCCTCCCAGCTGCAGACAGCTGACACTTTGACATCCTGTCCCACCTAACCCCCCTCCCAAAAAAATGCACACACACAAATACACCCCCCATTCTCTACGCACAGGCACCCCTGAGCCCCTGAGGCTCCAGAGCCACAAATCTGAGGCTCTGAATGGAAGAAAAAGCTTATAAATGCTTCTGATCTAGTATAAGTGGCCAAGGTCAGTTAAAGCTTTCTTCAGTCACCTTGTTTATCTGGTTTAGTGGTCTGTGCATCCTTAGCACAACAAACACAGGGTGTCTTATAACCGGATGATCCACTTTGGTATATAGCTTCCACAGAGACACAAACACACTGCAGATACAAGATACTGTAGATTAGATACCACCTTATTCATCCAGATTTAAATGGTTTTATATATGATATTCTCGTATAAAACACTACACATGAGGAAGACAGTAGTGTTTTTGTTATGAAGTGTTGTGGAAAGTTGTCACAGAGTTGTGACACTGCTGTCCAGGTGTTGGCGTGGCCTAAATTTGTCGCATATCAGGTTGTGGGCACCTTTCAAGCCCTGCCACACACTGACCCGCAGGTGCTCACTACGCATGCGCCCTTTAAAACTCTTTAAATACCCCAAGTCATCTGCCACAACAAAACATTCCGCTGTCAGCCAATTCACGGCTCTGGACAAGTACTAACTGCCACATACAGGCCGTCACAGATACACACAGAATATTTACCTTTAAATCCGTAACTTCTGTCGTTAGCCACGATCGAGAACCTGCCTGAGTTATAGCGAATCTGACCCGGAGTCGTAAAGGCTGTGCAGGGCGAAGTCGGGGGAGACGGACAGGAAAAAAACAAAGATGGCTGTGTAGCCAGAGAGACGGGTCCCAACAGAACTGTGTCTACCCTCGGTTTTAATCACCGGCAGGTCCCGTGAGTCCCGTGGACGCTTAGACTGTACCGGAGCAGGGGCATTAGACGAGCAGCGGAGCCGGGCCGCTGGTGCACATCGTTGTAATCTGCTGTCATTGCGAATAACGGCGTCGAGAGCACAACAACAGCTGAGAGAAGCCCGAGTTGTTTTTGTTCTGCCTGGGCAAAAGGAAAGGACTGCTGTGTTTTTGTCAACGTAGCTAGCAGCATAGTCTGCTAGCCTCACTGTAAGTCAACTAACAGCTAACTAGTCAACATTTAATTCAGTCATAGTTACATTCTGCACATGACCTCGTTATTACACGGTCATCGGCTTGTTAGAAACCAAGTTCGTAAGTATAGGGTGTCATTAATAACAAGTTAGCCTGCATTCCTTTCTGACAGGCTGCTGTCGTAACGTTAGCCTAGCTAACGTTAGCTAACAGCTAGCTGTCAGCTGACCGTTAGCTCGACAAGTTGTAAGCTAGCCCTGAGCTAACCTGCTAATATTTCGGGATCAGCCTGGTCGCGACAGGTTCATCTCAGACAATTTTAGACCGTCATCGCCATGTCTTCACTGGAAGAGAGAGACGTGGGCGTTGCGGCCGCCCCTGGCTCCTCCTCGGC